>JACEFZ010028249.1:0-10000 GCA_014155875.1 Cepaea nemoralis
TTTTTTCCGGGGTTCCCTTTCCCCCCCCTTTTTTTTTTTAAAAATTTTTAATAGGTTTTTTTGAAATCCCATTTTTTTCCTTTTTCTTTTGACCGGTCCCCTTTTTTTTTTCAGCCCCCCAAAAAAACCCCTTTCCCCCCCCCCCCAAAACATGGCTTCCAACGGTCCTTTGATTGGACGACCAAACAGCAACGTAGCGGGTGGTAGTCCTGTTGAGCCATGAGGAACTTCCCGATAGGCAAAGAGTGCTGCTGGGATATATTCATCCCACCTATCAGGTTTTTCCTGCGCTAGTTTCCTGAGCATTGTCATCAACGTGCCGTTGAAACGCTCTACTTGTCCATTGGCTTGAGGGTGGTAAGGGCTAGTATGTATGTGGTTAGAGTGAAACACCCTAAATACCTCCTCCATGAGTTTTCCACAAAACTGAGATCCATTGTCCGTCAGAATTTGATCCGGAAAGCCTAATTTGGTAAAGGCCTCCATCAGTGCGTCCGCCACTCTTTTCGAGTCAATCGTGGTCAACGGTATAGCCTCCCCCCACATTGTACAGCAATCCACCATTGTGAGTATATACATGTTCCTCTTCCTAGTCCTGGGAAGTGGACCCACGATATCGATGGCTACCCTCTCGAAAGGAGAGTTCATGATGGGCATTTCACCCAACACCACCGGTGCTGTCCAGTGTTTTGGTGCCACCCTCTGGCACTCAGGGCATGACTTCACATACCGACGCACATCATCTGTCATTCCCGGCCAATAGTAGTGGCAGGAAATCCGCTGCATGGTGGCGGCAATACCCATGTGTCCACTAAAGGAGATGGTATGCCCCATATGAAGAATCTGGGACCGGTGATCTTTCGGGACAACCAACTGACCGTATAGGTTGTCTCCCCTTCCTGCTCTCCTGTAGAGTATCCTATTCTTCATGTAGTACTGCCCCCGTCCTGGTGGATCAGCACTTTTCTGCAGCTTTTTGTAGCAAGGACGTAAAGTATCATCCTCACTCTGGGCAGTTCGTAGCTCCCCCGGCATTGGGTTAGTCACAATTGCGTCTGCCTCTTCCGTTTTTCGTCTGAGAGCGAGTCTGCATTGCTCCCATATGGATTGGCTCCCTGGGCATTCCCAGAAAGACATACCGGCAACCTAGGATGACTGGAAAAAATGGGATCGGTCAATACAGCGGCCTTGATGGTGCCGGTGACGTACCTTGACCGAATCTCCACATTAGCAATGGGCAACTTCATGACTACAGCACTCTTCTGTGCAGGCTGTATATCCAATGTCTCACCTGTGAATTGTTCTGGATGTACCAGATCCGCAGAAATCACGGCCTCCCCGTCCAGTCCTGTGTCGTATAAACACTCCACTGACGACCGTTAACCTCTACCAATTCCACTACAGGTGGTTTTTCCTGGTCTGGAGTCTCTTCCTCGGCCTCGACCTGTTCGGTGGGCTCCACCTTAGGTTCCTCCCTGAGCACACGACGAATTGAGTGTCTCCTGACTTTTCCCTGCAGTCAATAGCATTGTGCGTGTTTGACTTGCATTGGTTGCACCATTTCCCTGTCCTAGATTTTCTATTGTCGGACTTGAGTGAGCTCTCCTGGTGGCGAGCTTCCTTGTTGACCTTGGCATTTTTCCGTGACAACCTCCTTGGAAGTCACTTGACATGCTGCAAAGTGAGGGTTCTTAGCCTTCGATTTGCAGTCCCTCGTATTGTGAGAGGGTGACTTACAAATTGAACACCACTTCTCCGACCACGGTCGTTTAGGTGTAGAGCTTGAAGTGCTCTTGCTTCCCTCCTTCTTCTTCTCTGAACTATCCTCTGATTTTTGCACATAAGGTTCCCACTTTTTTGTTCCTGAGTTTTTGGCTTTCTTCTTGTCATGTTTCTCTTGACTTTTGGTGTTGGTGGAAAGGTTTTCCCCTGCCTCCCCATGTACCTCGACGAACCGTTCTGCTAATTTAGTCACGAGGTCAATACGTTCCGCTCCTTGTTCTCCCAGGAAAGTCCTGAGAGGTTAGACATTTGCTTCTTCAGCTGGTCGACCACCATGAGCTCTTCCAGACTCTCATAGTCATGTGCGAACCCAGCCAAATCCATCCACTTATGGAGATAAGATTTAAGACGCAAACTGTAGGCGGCAAACAACTCCCCGGTTCTCGTTTCGCTGCTCGAAATTTTTTCCGGTAGGTATGTGACGTAACCTCGAATCGTTTCAGCAGAGCCGTCTTTAACTCGTCATAATTGTTCTCATGTCCTGGTGGCAGGCGAGTATAAACCTCGTATCCGGTCCCGCGTAATCCCTGGGATAGCTTAAGATTCCATTTGTTACGCTCCAGACCCATAGCAACTGACATAGCCTCGAAGCATTGAAGGTACTGGTCATCTTCTCTTTGTCCTCCTCGTAGACCGCTAAAGGAAACTTCATAGCATGGTACCCATGTCCACCTACTGGTGTTGAGCCTGGGATGGAGGAACCTCCAACTGCTCCCTCAGTTTCTCCATTAGATTGACTCTTCAACTCGAGTTCCCTCATCCGGTACTCGTGCTCCCTTTTCTGTGCTTCCTGTTCAGCTTCTAATTTCCTAGCTGTTTGCTCAGCTTCAAATTTCCTAGCTGCTTGCTCAGCTTCCAATTTCCTAGCTTCTTGCTGAGCTTCCAATTTCTTAGCTGCTTGTTCCAACTCCATCCTTCTCAATTCCAGCTCGGCCTTTCGATCTTCCCGTTCTGCTTGACGATACTCTCTCTCCACTTCCTGTATGTAATCCGTTAGAGCAGAACCCCCCAATCCCATTTCTTCCCCCTTTGCCTTTAATTCTGCTGTGCTAAGTTTAGGGGTGGCCATTATACAGAGAGGTCAGCTAGCAGGTCTAGTACAATATAACTGCAAATTACTATACAGATATATGAACAAGTACTATAAATCTAGATATTAACACACACAGCACATTCACTCAGTGACAAGAGTAGAATCAGGACCACAGACCTATGCAGACGTGTGAAGTGTGAACAGGTAAGATATTAGTCCTAACCCCTATCCACATTCACTCTAGCTGGATTCTCCAAAATGATATCTCCCTCTTATACTAAGGATCCCGTGTCAAAAGACCCCGTTGTCAGAAGATCCCACTGTCAAAGGTTCCTGCTTGCAGGAGATCTCGCTGTCCAGGGATTCCGTTTACGGGAGATCCCGCTGTCCAAAGATCACGTTTACGAGAGATCCCGCTGTCCAAAGATTCCGTTTACGAGAGATCCCGATGTCCAAAGATCCCGTTTACGAGAGATCCCGCTGTCCAAAGATCACGTTTACGAGAGATCCCGCTGTCCAAAGATCACGATTACGAGCCCCCAATAATGCCGTGTCCTCCTTTACAGTGTCGTCCCTGGAGTGAAGAGAGTCGACACTCACATTATAATATATTTTTTTCCTCTCAATATTCTGGAGAATCCACCAGCTTCCGTCCAACACACTCCATCAGCCTATGGACACCTTTTCCTATCACTCTCTCACTGTCGTACTATGCCCCCTCTCATACTTCCCAACGCAACATACTCAACAACTCTTGCTTCTAGAAATTAATAAAGATCAATTTATTAAAAGAAAAGTGTAACGTGTATGAGACGTGTATGCGAAGAAAATGTGTGACGTGTTCTATAAAGTGTGTAGAATCGGACTCTCAGACCACAACCCAGTCAGCTAATCCCAGCAAGGATAGACCACAGCACGTTACGTCAGAACATGTACATCTCACCCAGTGCCGAAACTATCTTGCCGGATACTGCTTTGCCTCTGTAGACCTCTGGTAATCCAATTTCATGATCATCCGAAATAGACACCGGTGGTATTAACAGTTAATCATGGACCGGTTGCACCCTACACAATGTCCGTTCCTATCGTTCCTTAAAAAAAACTGCACAAGTCCTTTGTAGTGTGTACACCGTTACTAATGTTAATTGTTAATGTACTGGATCCTCACTCGTGTCTATCTATTCTCAAGTATCATGTCTTGTGTTCTATTACACGAGATTATATCACACTAGGCAACTATTAGACTTTATGTTCTCAGTTAGTTACTACTGTCTGATGCTGTGTGGTGCATCAGTAATCATCACTATCTTTGGTGAATCAACTTCCTCCTAGCTTTAGTTACGTTCTGTATGCAACTTTATTGATTGTTGAACTGGTGTTCTTCCGAATGGGCTTTGATTCTTTCCCAAAAACTTGTTGAGTTTCCTTGGATCTGGTAGGGAACCTAGGATAGAAACAACACATCTGGTGATAGTACTAGTCACTGATCCTTTCGGCTGAGTGTAAGCCTATCGCCTTGCTTAATGATCTTTAGCTAACTAGACTTAGTCATAGAGCAGATTAGCTACCCACCTAGAGCCGAATCAGGCTATGACAAAGAAAGACCCATACAGAGTGCAAAACCCCAGCGGGCAAGTTCCCCGTCTCCCAATTATCCATCAGTACTCTATTCTTAACAAGCAGAGCTAATATCACTATTCTACTCTAACTAGTTTCCACTAACAGTGCTAATCATCACACTATAGTTTAACAAGGCCACAGTCTATATTAATTAGAACGAATATATTATAATAGGTTATACCTTACAGCACTGCAGTTTACACTAAA
Source organism: Cepaea nemoralis (assembly GCA_014155875.1). Classification (NCBI taxonomy): domain Eukaryota; kingdom Metazoa; phylum Mollusca; class Gastropoda; order Stylommatophora; family Helicidae; genus Cepaea; species Cepaea nemoralis. Next base: position 4,643 of record JACEFZ010028249.1, read on the forward strand.
TTACATCTAATGGTAGCCATACAGGCTCGTGTAAACTAAATCAAATATCTCCTTCACACGTTAGATGTTCTAACTGCTGCAGTGACAAGCATGTCTGCCTAAATCCACATTTTCAAGTTCCCCTAGTTGGTCCCAACTCAGGTTTATATGGCAAACTACCAAAGTTGGCCACGTGACGTTATCCTTTATGCCCCCACACAGGTGGCACATTGGCAGATCATCCCCTGTCAGGGATCCATCCCCCTCTGGCTCCCTCCATGTTAGATTTGTCATCACTGCTTGAGACATCCAAAACAAGCCAGCGAGTTCCTGTATACCCCCAACAACAGTTGCAAATAACCCCGTCAATCTTCTCGATGTTCCGGAAACCAAGAATTGACATATGTACTGTTACTTCCGTGCTAAGTACTTCCGTTTTCCCTCTGATATGTTTATGACTTGTCAAAGTGATATATGATTCAGCACACTCACTTCCTCTATACCTCTGCCACTGTTTAATTTAGTCCGACCGGTGATGGCCAACATCCGATTGCCACTATGACCCCACTGCTTCCATTTGTATTCAAATGTTGACAAACTGTCACGGCGCTGCCGGGATCTGTCTCCATCACCACCAAATGTTCCAAATCCGTTTGAGATGTACACGTGCAGCTACAAATATTGTCCTGGGATTTTGACATCCGCTTTGTTTTTACTGTTAGTAAAATAGTAGTCGCTGGCAGATAGTCCGTTTAATCAGAAAATCCTCTATAATAATCAACCGGTTAAACACACGGTTTTATTTTGTGACAATTGTTATGAGCTGAACTCTCAGAAGTGCGCTTTGTTATATTTGTGCAGTTCCAGATTGGTTTTGCTGACCGGGAACTGGAGTGTCAAGATACTTGATTAGCCAAGCACTATTTTTTTTAAAGTCCAGTCGCTTAAAAGTCAACAGGGTCGACTTCATTGCACCGGGTTTTATCCCACTTGGCTGAGTCTCTTTCCGCAGCGCGGAAAGCGTCGCACAAAGCGCGAACACCTTAGCTCCTGCGACGACCCTCAGGAGTCTCCGAAAAAATGCACTCGTGAACCGAAGGACGCGGCCCGTAATCGAACCCACAACCTTCGGAGACTGAGCCAGACGGCTTGACAACTTCGCCACGGAGTCTCCCGCACTATATAAACCACCTATGACCAGGCTTGATGTGGAAGCTGGCAGTGGCAGAAGTTACCACCCACCATAAGCTGATCTTATCGCCACCTGCTGATAACAACTCTGGAGAAAGCGTCCTAGGATTATATAAGATATATACTGATATATGATTTCACTACACCACAGATGCAATTTGATCCAATAGATGTTTTCTTTTTGTACTTACACTTAAGTCTTGGTGAGGGTAATGTATATATTCTATATTAGTAACATTAGTCAGTGAATGTCTGTAATGTAAATATATTTCATTAGTGCAAACAAACGAATAACCTAAGCCATGATAACAAAACGTCATGCAATCACCGAATCAATCAATCAATCATGTGCCATGCCGGAAAGCGTGGGCGGTCATGACTCGCCATTTCACTCGATCACCAGTGTCGTGGATCAGCTCAGTGTTCCTGTCTCGTCCATGCCATGTGGCCAAGCCATCCAAGTCTTTTTAGAATATGTTCACAGTCTGGGATTTCCTGGTTATTCTGCCTACATAGAAATGCTTTTTCTTGCCATAGGGAGTCTCAAACAGCAGTATTTTATAGTGTTCAGTCAAAGTCTGCATTATACTGGAAACTATGAGAAAACTGTATTTTGTCCTCCCTGCTTCGCTAAACACAGCGATCTTTCTGTGTCAGCGACACCAACCCACGACAACCATTAGCAGGTGTTATCAATGTGTTTTCTACCCAGCACAGTGTCTTTTCCAACCTTCCTAATTCGCTGGAATCTGTCAAGTTCGCCCTCTGAGCTCCACAACAGCGATTCTGACATATCATCATCATCATCATCATCATCATCATCATCATCATCATCATCATCATCATCATCATCATGTGCCGTACCGATAAGAGTGGCGGTCATGTTTCGCCATCTCACACGATCACCAGAGTCATGAATCGGCTTTGTATTCTTGTCTCGACCATACCACGTGGTCATTCAGGATTTTACTTTTCTGCCCTCCCCTTGTTCTTTTCTCTTCAATCTTGCCAATGAACTAAAAAAGACTGTTAGATTCATACAAGAGACGACATTGCAGTTGTAGACATGTTTCAAGCGAACGAAAGAAGAAGAAGAAGAAGAAGTCACCAAGTTCTCCAATTTATTTATTCTCATAATGTGTCCAAAAAAGTGACTCTGTTGTATCATGTTAGTCCTATTCTACCCAAGTACTTGTGATTGAATGTTTGTAGTTTATTTTTAATCCTGACACTGTTTGTGTTTGTACCCGGATCGGTGTTTGTGTTTGTACCCGGATCGGTGTTTGTGTTTGTACCCGGATCGGTGTTTGTGTTTGTACCCGGATCGGTGTTTGTGTTTGTACCCGGATCGGTGTTTGAGTTTGTACCCGGATCGGTGTTTGTGTTTGTACCCGGATCGGTGTTTGTGTTTGTACCCGGATCGGTGTTTGTGTTTGTACCCGGATCGGTGTTTGTGTTTGTACCCGGATCGGTGTTTGTGTTTGTACCCGGATCGGTGTTTGTGTTTGTACCCGGATCGGTGTTTGTGTTTGTACCCGGATCGGTGTTTGTGTTTGTACCCGGATCGGTGTTTGTGTTTGTACCCGGATCGGTGTTTGTGTTTGTACCCGGATCGGTGTTTGTGTTTGTACCCGGATCAGTGTTTGTGTTTGTACCCGGATCGGTGTTTGTGTTTGTACCCGGATCGGTGTTTGTGTTTGTACCCGGATCGGTGTTTGTGTTTGTTCCCGGATCGGTGTTTGTGTTTGTACCCGGATCGGTGTTTGTGTTTGTACCCGGATCGGTGTTTGTGTTTGTACCCGGATCGGTGTTTGTGTTTGTACCCGGATCGGTGTTTGTGTTTGTACCCGGATCGGTGTTTGTGTTTGCTTTCGCTAGCTTTAGACTTGAGCTTGATCCACGCACATGCTGCTACTACCAGTAGTTGCTACTGCTAGTGAATGCTCAAGACTGATGTTTTTTGCGTGAGAATTAGCTTTCCCATACTGCCTCTTCGACTTCTAGGGTACTTGTAATTTATGTCCCAAGACAAGAACAAAAAAGAAGTTAGCATTTGAGTCCATCTGACCAATGTGCGGCATTCTGGTAAGGAAGAGCACAATCCCATCTTCTTCTTTTTTTTTTCCTTAAGTTAATAACGCAGTTAAATTAGTTTTTAGTTAACTCTTAGAAACAAAATAAAATTGACTCTCGTCGGGGGCACTCGTGTCCTATAGTAATGGCTTCCTAGGGGGATGAACTCACAGGTTGAGAACCCCTGAATGACGCTATTTCCACCGGGCACAAACTCGCATTCGTTCCCCAGAGACCGTTTCATATTCATGGTATCTCATTACTGGTTGTTGCATAGGCAGGCAGCCATTAGCCCTGAGAAATCATTTACATTTTGCATTGTATCGACAAGTAGGTATCAAGTACATGTGTGTGCTTGGTCGAGGATAGTTTTCTTTATTTGTGTGTATTCATCACGTTGAAACACGTCTATAGAACTGAATATGACAACACATAGGATATCATTTGAGCTGTATAAAATAGTGTTTAGCTACCATTACAGAACACGGTTCTATTGAGAGGAGTTTTTGAATGTCCGTGGGTGTGTTTGTTTGTCTGTTTGTAAAGGGTCAGATTCATCTATATTCTGGGAAATAAAAGCGGTCAGTGTAGTATTGAGCATATCACTTATTAAGTGCGAATGGTCTATACCAGTGTTTCCCAACGTGGGGCCAACGCCCCACAGGGGGGCAATTCGATTGTTAAGGAGGGCAATTCGAAAATGGAAGAAATCGGCTGGATATAACAAAACGGGGAGATTTGAGACTGAAGTTAACTAATTGGAACCTGACATAAAATCTCTTTGCAGCAAGCATCAAGCGCAAGGATCTCACTAAATTTAAATAATTACTAATAATTAAAATAATATAGAAAAATCTTTGATTAAAATTATTTTGTACTTGAATTTCAGTTCTCCATTATATGTTTTGAAAATTTACTTACGGTATTTGCTCAATAATTTCCTAGTGATTTCTTCCTAAAATCTATCGGTCCTTTGGCTAGGATCGGGTGCATTTGCTGCTCTCCCCCCAGTAGTGCGGCTGGTCTGGTCGGGGGCCGGAATGATCAAATAAAAACCCATCATATACCGTATCTTCACCTTAGCCAGGTGGACCACTGTGGGCAATAGCTCACAATGAGACTAAGGGTCCACACAAAAAAGGGGGAGGCGGGGGAACCAGCTTGTCTGAGGTAACCGCCAAACAAAAAAACAAAGAAAATTCACGCAAACACAACCGACACACAGGGACGCGGGACCTGGAGAGAGGGGTCACTGGCCCCTCTGGAAACCGTGAGCCCTTCTAAAAAAAACATTCAAGTTTCTTTAGTGAACATTTACATTTTTTAATATTAAAAATGATGCATATGTTGGGGGGGGGGGGGGGGGGGGGAAATAAAAATTTTAGAAAGGCTTAGGTGGGGCATAGCACAAAAAAGGTTGGGAAACACTGGTCTATGCAAACATAATACAGGGTGTATATTTAATGACTGTGTAATGTTTGAAAATATTGCCGGTCCAAGTTTTGTATTTACCAAGTATGTTGCATGAACTTTACAGAGGGTGAACACAAAACTTGGACCAGCAATATTTTCAAACACTGCATAGTCACTAAAAAAACTACACCCTATATATAAAGTAAACGACCCTTTTACACGCCTCGGGCGAATTGGGTATATGGTGCCAGACCCATAGTTTGATCAATCAATCGGCACCCGGCTGGTGATGTGATCGTCGTCACACGGGATACCTTTAATTTTCACGAAATTTCCTGGTACCAATTTTGAGAGATTAAGTCAATATTTACACATTCGAATTCGCATCGATGCGGATCGAACAGCTGACTATCTGGCCGGCAGCCAATCGTCTAGCCATCACGCTACCGAAACTCCTATACAAACATACACAGTTAGCTGCATATCCTTTGCAGGACGTAGCAGTCAACTCCGGCATTTTTTATTGTTGGCTGTTTGTGATTTCTTGGCAAGAATACGTTTAAGTGTTTGGCCAATGCTTTCTGTACGACCGGCACTCATACCATTGTACTGAAACCAACGCAAGGAAATAAGGTTCCAAATCACCCGCAGCTGTGTTTCGATCGCAGTATGCAGGATTATGAATTGCATTTGTAACCCCTT
>JACEFZ010028249.1:15000-265093 GCA_014155875.1 Cepaea nemoralis
GGGGAGAGAGAGGGAGGGAGAGAGTGAGAGAGGGTGAGAGCGAGAGAGTGGGAGGCAAGAGAGAGATTCAAGAGAGGGAGAGAGAGAGAGGGAGAGAGAGCGCGAGAGGGGAGTGAAGAGAAGGGAGAGAGAGCGAGAGAGGGAAGTGAGAGAGGAGGAAGAGATAGCGAGAGAGGGGAGAGCGAGAGAGAGGGAGAGAGTGAGAGGGTGAAGAGAGAGAGGGCGAGAGAGAGGGACTAGAGAGCGAGGAGAGAGAGAGAGAGAGGAAAAGTGCCTGTGATATACCACATGAGGCAATGTTGGGGCGCGTCAGTCTACGCGTACGACGTTCCCTCGTACTGAATCCTATGAAATAGTCAGTATGGTTGATTGTTACACAGCACACTCAGGAGCCCCTCGCCCGGTGTTTGAGTTGTTAGGGGCTGTGTGAGATACAACCACTGGTAATACAAGTGAAGTTGGTGGGCACAGAGAAGCAAGATGTAAGGAGAGAGAGAGAGAGAGGAGAGAGAGAGAGAGATGAGAGAGGGATGAGAGAGAGAGAGAGAGAGAGAGAGATATCCGCAGGTAAGGGAAAGCAAGCCTCCCAAAAAAAAAGTGAGAGACAGTCTGAGAAAGGCGAGGCCTGATTGACTTTAGCCAACATTGATTAGGTCTAGCTAGACAGAATGTTTTAAACCTTTGTTATCTGCGACTTTCTCTACACCTGCATTCAAACTCCACTCTTTACCTGCTTCAGTCCCAATCTAAACCCATATCAATCGACAATTGTCTATATGTACCAAGCAACGCATGATGTGATCCTCTGGTTGTTCTAAGCATACTATAGAAACCTGACTACTTATGTTAACACGCAACTCGGTATATATTTTGCGGTATCTGTGACAGTCGTGCCCTCACATTGTGTGCATGTTCATTGTGTCTGTTGCAACCCATGGGCATATGCTGTTAGATCTTCTGGGCCTAAAATAATGTATTCTCACCTGGATTTGAATCTGCTGTCTCCAGATGACGACAAGGCTTCGCTGAAGAACCAGTGCACTAGGACGTTCGGCCTGCTACACCTTTACAGATGTCTAAAGGTGATGTCATAGCACGTGCAGCCGCTGTGGTGTAAAATTCCAGGCCTTGACTTTTTTTACGCTATGGCGTAAGATTTCGAGTGACCAGTTCCATTCCTCGAATGTCTTTCCTTCCCAGATGATTCTCAGACAATTCTGAAACTGCCAGGTAAACATTCGTATAAGGTTGGATCGGCTCCAGAACCATCTTGGTCGGGGCAATATAACTCTGCCTCTGCTAGGGATGGAACCAGGACCACTGTTTTGGTAGGCAAGCTTGCTAACTACTACACCACCACGTCTCTGTGTTGTCTACTAAAAGAAATTTGAGGAAGCGTGCATTAATTGAGAAAACAGTATGGCTTCCGCTCCTGCTCCTAGGTGTACTAATTTTTATTCTAGAAGGGGAGTTAATTCCACTTTCATGCAGCTGTTCAGGAAGTTGCAGATAACACAGGTATTTTCCAAAGTCCTGCCTAGTTATACACTATCAAAAAGGTGTCATCATTAGTCAAGTATCTTATAAATTTAACTTTTTCTGTTGTCTCGCGCTTCCACCGGAACAGATAATGTTTAATTCACAAATTTGTCTAAAATTGTAGACGCGCTGCATTATTTCCCCTTTGTGCAAGATTGATAAAGCAAGCATGCACTAATCCAGGGGTCACCAAACTTTTTTTTCACGACGGGCAGGATAACTGACAAAATGACGAGCGCGGGCCGGATACTCATTCTGTACAATACTTGCGCTGGGCTTCGTGGCGAAGGCCTTACAGACGCGGTTCGTAATCCCGTATACCCGCGTTCGAAACACAGCTGCGCGTGGTTTGGCAGCAGACCTTGTTGCGATGGTTTTTTACGCTATGGTATGGGTGCCGGTCGTTCAGAAAGCAATGGCAAACTAGTGAACGTAAACTTGCCAAGACATTAACAACAGCAAAAAAATGCTGGCGTGGACTGCAATCCTCCTGTAAAGGATGTGCAACTAACTTTAAGAATACTTGCAGGTCAGAACGAAAGCGCTGAGCAAAATGACGAAAAAATAAGTTAATCATGGGTGAGTGGCGTGCAATGTGCACACACACACACACACACACACCACACACACACACACACACACACACACACACACACACACACACACACAAAGACAACTAACATATTTATTTACTTTAAAAAAAGGTATCAAAGACGGCGACGTTAGCAAAAAGATAGTTACATCAGACTTAGTTTCACAAACTAAGCGGCAAAAAAGGTTAGTGAGATTTGTGAAACTGATATTTGGCTTTCAAGATATCATCAATATTTGGTTTGGAATTGCTGTATCCAATCAAGAGAATTGTTTTCAAATGTTTATCAATCAATCTCGTTCGATGTGTTGGCTTCCAATACTTCCTTTTTGAAAATGTTAACTCGCAGGCATAAGTTGTTCAAAACACTGATGTCATACCAGCGGCAAGTTTCTTCAGTTTCGGAAACTCAATATCAGTTAAGCAGCGGTAAAATTCAACAAGTTTTCCTTCTCTGTGCTTCTCTTTCAAGTCATTTGCTTGCAAATCAATTAGCTCCAACTGTAGTTCAACCGGAACTTCATCAAGGTTACAATCAAACGGATTCTAGAACAGAAGAATGTCACCCCCAGTTCTGTCAAGATCTGAAAATCATTCCAAAAAAATGCTTCTTCAAGTCACGAATAATTTTTTTTTTTCTCGGAAAATCGAGGTTGACATCTTCGGCGATTGTAGCGCAAACTATTTGAAACAGTGAAAATTAGAAAAGTTTTCTTCTTTCAGTTGTGCTTCAAACAATGACAGCTTTCTCCGAAATCCTTTGATGGTTCTGTAGAGATCACAGACGAGGTTATCCTTTCCCTGAAGAGTCAAATTCAGTTCATTCATGTGGGATGTGATGTCGACCAAAATGGCACCTTTGACAGCCAGGTAGGATCTGACAGCTGTGGATCAGCTCTATCTTTTTCAGTGAGAAAAACATCTATTTCGTTTCGGGGCTTGTGAAAACGAAACAGGACTTTACCGCAGCAGAGCCACCTCACTTATGTGTGATAAGGCAAGTCACAGAATTCAGAATCAATTTCTTCAAGAAAAGCCTGGTACTGACGGTGATTGAGTGCATGTCCCCGAATGAAGTTCACAGCAGAAACGATTGGTTTCAGTACACACAAAATATCTTTGTCTTTCCCACAGAGTGCTTGCTGATGTATGATGCAGTGTATGAACAGAGCACCCGGAATTTGTAAATCTTCCAACTGAGTCCTGATCTGCTCCATCAGACCCTTCCTCACCCAAGCCATGCCCCCCCCCCCCCCCAATCAATTGTAACACCTCGAAGCTAATTCCACTGAAGGTTATAGTCTTGGAAAATTTGTTGCACTTCCATGAAAATGTCTTTTCCATTTGTTGTTCCATGCATGCTACAAAAGGATGTCAACTCTTCCGTTATCTGAAAGTCCAAATTGACACCACGAATGAACACGAGAAGTTGAGACGTACTCGGGAGATCAGTAGACTCACCCAGCGCCAGAGAATACCACAACGAAGTTCCTAGTTTTCTCGCGTATCAGTATCCCTATGTTCTCTCCAAATTCTTCAGTTCTTAGCACAACTGAACTTGCCGAAAGGCTGATAGTTTCAAACAAATCGGCTTTCTCAGGTCACAAGTCATTTGCTGCTTCCATCATACACTCTTTGATGACATTGCCATCAGTAAACGGTTTTCCTCGTTCTGCCATATTATGCACTATTTTGTAACTTCTACAAGTGACAGATTCATTTTCAGCAAAATTTCTCGTGAAAAGATTTCTTTGTATTTCTAAACCACATTTCATGGACTCATTTTTCTCAGAGCGTAACTTTCCAGAAAATTTTGAATATGTTGATAGATGTTTTGTTTCGTAGCGACGCCGAAGATTATACTCACTCAAAACGGCAACACTTTCGCTGCATATTACGCAACTGGTTGTCTGGTCTTTTGTTTCCACAAAGTAGTACGTTACTCCCCATTCTTCATTGAAAACGCGACACTCGGCGTCCACTTTTCTTTTCCTAGTAGCCATAATGAAGGGTAAAGTGCACAGGATCTGGGAATGAAAAAGATATTGAAGTAAAAACATAATTTAAATCCTATTAAAACACAAGAAAAGCAGATGATTAGGGGTCATTGGTGAAGCTACGGCTCACCAACAGATACATATAAAGTTTATATGTACCTTTGGTAATAGAATATATCTCATAACAAGGCTTGCAAAATATATAAATAGGGCCGATCTAAATAAACAACCTAGAACAGAGTTTTTCAACCGGGGTTCCGCGAGTGGCAGCCAGGCGTTCCACCGAAACAGATCAAAATCGCCTAAATGCAAAATTTATGCTCATCTGGTTTATTACATAAAGTAGGACAGACACTTGGATCATCGCACAGAGTTCTTTGAGCAACATAAACATTTGCGTAAGGATCTGCTCCAGCAGAAAGATTGAAAAACACTGGCCTAGAGACTAGCTCAATTAACACCTTGACCGGGGAATTCTTCTGAGATGGGGATATTTTCGTAATAAGAAGAGGCTGCTATGGCATTTTTATGCTGTGTTTGCTACTTTATTGCCTCTATTCACATTTGTATTTCACTTACCTATCACTGTCAAACAAATAAACTCTTGTTACAAACCTATAAAATGGATGACTGACAAAAAGAAGTAAATATTTTTGGAGCATAAGGCCTTTATTGACAGCCGGACGCATCTGAGGGAGGGAAAGATGTGTGAGTGTGTGTTTTGCCATGGAAACCATGGTAACGCCAGAGCGTAGGCGGCGCTACCACGAGCCTGAGGAGGATTTGTGATGGCGTGAAATAAGAAACATTACAATAAACAAGAAAATCTATATACAATAATTTATATTTGAAGATAGTAAATTTAAGACACATAGCAGCCAGGAGGACTCCGCACATATGATGATCTCCTATTATTCTAAACATATTATTTACATTTAAACTGTATCACAACGTCTCGTTTTCATACGTTATATCAAGCAAGTTCGAGTACCGTCGGTGGGCAGGATGAAATGACGTTGCGGGCCGGATCCGGTCCGCGGGCCGTAGTTTGGTGGCCCCTGCACTAATCTATAACACAGACATGCACGGAATTAAACGGGGCGGCACAAAACAGAAATGGAATGATCAAGAAGCTTAACCACCGGTCCAAGGGCATAAATACTTGATAATGAGTTGAGCTGAATTGAGTCAAGAGTCGACATCACAGCAGTGGGATCAGCTTCGTGTCCTTGTCTCGACCATACCACTTGACGAATCCGTTCAGACATTTAATTCTCTGCCTTCCCCTTTTTCTTTTCCACTCAATCTTGCCAAGAAATCATAAACAGCAAAATATTCTGGGGTTGAATGCGACGTCTTGCAAAGGATTTGAAACTAACTTTTCTTCTATATCCTTAACTGACTACACGGGACAATTTATTTGAATGAATTATGGTATTAATCTTGCAGAAGCAGGCGATCTAAGCAGTTTACATGTAAGATTTCTTCCTTCTAGCGGAGCATTTCTCTACCGGAAGTTGTGGGTTTAAACGTCATTCGATTCTAATAATTCTTTTTATCAAATAACCATACAAAAGTTTTAGTGTATTATTGCAAACCTTGACGAGTGCTTTTTTAATGGTTTACTTTGTTGACGTGGTAATTTATTTTTAGCATGTCAGCAAAATTTATCATTTTGTGGCATGATGTCAACATGCAGCAGCAATTATTACATCTGCCCCCCCTTCCCCCCCCCCCCCCCCCCCCCCCCCCCCCCCCCCCCCCCCCCCCCCAGTAGAAGAAGAATACAGGAAGCTGCTAATGAAAGACAGTCATGGACATGTCATACACTGAGCTGGTTCAAGTTTAATCACACGGAACACAGGCAACAGCTGACACCGTGGAAGGGCAGCATAGGCACACCTCTGACGTCACTATGGTTAAGACTGTGTTCTAGCCAACAGTCGGAGCAGATGCGTGGCATACTTTTATAATACGCCCTCATAGCTTTCATCAACACAAAAGAAAGTCGGCATGGCCGAATAGATAAGAGCGATTGCTCTTAAACTTCCGGTGTGCTGGTACCGATGTAGCGGGTTCAACCCCTACACCGGTCAGTTAGACTAAAAATGTTAACCTCTCGTCCTGGACTTGAGGGCGTAAATTACACGTACCTCGGAAGTAGGAATGGGTTCGCTTGATGGCGAGGAACACTGGTAATAGAGAAAACTAATTCACACGCAACAATCAGCTCAGTGTATTGTTAGTAATAGCGTGCGGACTGGACTACGCTTGAGTTCAAAGCAAGCTAACAAAACACACATAAAACCACACAGAAGCAGTACGGGTTTCCTAAACTCTGCCTATCCCAGGCAGTTGATATCTGACACTGTTTCTGAACCGGAATATTACTGGTGTGACTTGTAACAGATCACACTCGGGTCCATACATGGCTTTGTCTCACACCCCCCATTGCACGCCCGGATAACTTCATACGTTATCAGTCTCACGCCATCCATATATTCTACACAAAGAGCGCTACACCAGACACGATGCAGATGTGTTCTGAAGGTTAATACTTCAAAGTTAAACGTTTGCCGTTGGCGGATAGAGTTTGAAATGTAATACAACAACACAGGCAAGCGACTGTATACCGACGAAATAATTTCCCGCGCATATTATAATATTCGTCACACGCGAGCACACACACACACACACACACACACACACACACACATACACACCCACACACACACACACACACACACCACACACACAACACACACACACAAACACACACACACACAACACACACACACACGTCTAAGTTAGCCCCATGGCACATATTGCCGTTGTGTTGTGAAGTTGTGAGCTATTAGACCTTCACACATTTCAGGTCACGACATCGTGAGGTCATGTGACCAGTTCCCTTCCTCGAAGCTTTTCCGTCAGAGAAACAATTCTCAGTACATTTTGCAAATTGATTTCTCCCCATGTTTATGAGGCTGGATAAATCCCAGGTCTCCACTGGTCGAAAAAGCTCTGCATCTACTAGGGGTTAAACCAAGACCACTCACTGACGTGTCATGCAAGCACACTATCCACTATGCCACAATTGCCCTCTTTGTGTGCGTGCGTGCGTGTGTGTGTGTGTGTGTGTGTATGTGTGTGTGTGTGTGTGTGTGTGTTCATGGGGCTATCAACTTGTATGTGCGCGGGTTCGCCAACGTACGCGAGTTTTGTGGTACAATGATACAGGTACAGGGTGTATTCTTAATGACTGTGAGGTTTTTGAAAATATTACCTTTCCAAGTTTTGTATTTGCCTTGTATGTTGCATGGGTTCACAAAGGGTAAATACAAAACTTGGAACGGCAATATTTTCAAAAACCCCAGCTAATATAAATATTGCCTATAGAAGAAATGTGAGGACAAGGAAGCTCTACAGCGGCACCTGTTGCCTTTCACCTTCCAATGGAGTATAGTCCCCCAGCCAACTCATTCCATGCCTGTTGTAGATTTGCTCAGGTCAGCATGGCCGAATGGATAAGAACGCGTGTCAAGTTGGACTAACATGTTGACCTGTCGTTCTTGGCTTGAGGACATAAATTACAAGTACGTCTGAAGTTGGAGTTGGTTCGCCTGATGGCGAGGGACACTGTTAATATGGAAAGTTAATCCGCAAGCAAATTCAGTTCAGCACTACTAGAAGTAGTGTTATGGACTACGCTGAGGTTCAAAGCGAGCGAGCGAGAAAAGAAACAACAATAGGCTAGTTCATAACTGGTCGGACTGTGCAGCTAAAGTTGTCTATAGGATGAGGTAGCCAGTCTCAAGTGAACCTGTCTTATGACACACATGGGGGGTTACTGTGTTAATATTGGGTTCTCTTATCGGCCTCAGTAACGCACAGGTGCAGCTGTACTACAACAGTAAATGTTCTATTGCTTATAATCACTACAGTTTTATTGGTTCTTGTTCTATAATACATGAGGTGGTTACATTTAATTCAGTTGGTCTCGAGATTATAGGATCCGCGTACGTTTTTCACTTCACGTCCGAATAGCATGCCCCTCCATCCACCCACTTTCGACACCCTCTCTGAAGAAACGTTGACTGGAACGGTTAAGTTATGTGCATATCTTTTACAGGATGTAGCAGTCAACCCCGGCTGTTTGTTTGGCTGTTTGTGATTTCTTGGCATGGTTACGTTCATTAGTTTGCCATTGTTTTCTGAACAGCCGACACTCACGCCATTTTATAATATTCAACGCAAGGCGGTCTGCCATCACATCACCCGTAACTGTGTTTCGAACTTGGTATGCGGGATAACAAATTTCGTTCAAAATACCTTCGCCACGGAGCCGGCTAGAACGGTACTTTCCAACACATATCCATAGAATACTGAAAATCTTTTAGATTTTTAATATTTTTCGTATACAAGTACCTGGTTTGTTGTTGCTGTTGTTGTTGTTGTTGTTGTTGTTGTTGTTGTTTGTTGTTGTCGTCGTTGTTGTTGTTGTCGTCGTTGTTGTTGTTGTGGTTGTTGTTTTTTTTTTAATTGTTCACTTTGATAGCTATAGAAAATGTTACATGATACAACCATAAGTAGTTTTATATGATTGCATGGCTTGCTTTCTCGATTTATAAGAATCGACATCATGACATTCACAACTTACACTTATATACCCCATGTTCCTCAGCAAATGTCGCTTAGAGTTGAATTGTTGACTTCAACGATCACAAATAGAGAGCATCTGTTGGATGTTTGTGCCCAGCACATGCTGGTGTTGTGGGAAATAATTGCTGAGTCTGCACGACTCTGTGGGGTACTGGTGCATGATAAGGCAGACGTGATCGAGACCCTTTGGGATCATGTGTGTAGTGTAGGACCAAAAAAAAACAGATCCTCATGGCCTGGAGAGAATGCTGCTGCAGAAGTGACCAGAGGACCTGGTCGACACTCTTTACTGCTAGGAAAGACCAGACTGACACATAATCAGATTGTCACTGGTAGCATTCGTAATGAGGTTCTTCGCTGGTTGTTGAAGATGAGGGTAGAGCATTACAGAAATGTCCCGATGGCTCTGATGTCGGTTCTTAACTCAACAACTCAGCAGATGTGTTGAGGTGTAGATGCTGATTGTCTCAGTAACACAATAGACACGTCAGATCGCTCCCGCATACGTCCCTCTTGCTGGAACCACATTTACATTAAGGCTCAAAACTCTTAAATATGTGTTTTCATCTGTTGTTGCACCTGCAACTCGCAATCATTCTTTGATATTATTCCGAATGTCTACCTTGTTCGACTGGGTGGTGTAACGGTTACGGGCGCAATTCGTAATCCCGCATACCGCGTTCGAAACACAGCTGCGGGCGATTTGGCAGCAGACCGCCTTGCGTTCGTTTTCATATATATGTGTGCCTGTCGTTCTGAAAGAAATGGCAAACTACTAAACGTAAACTTGCGTAGAATTTTTTTAAGAAGCCAAATGATGCTGGGGTTTACTACGACGTCATGTAAAGGATAGGCAACTAACTATCTTGTCCATCATGAGTGATTATATTTGTAACTAATTATTTAACAGTCTAAGTTTCATCAATAGATCCCTTAGGATGTCGACAATTACTGAGCTGATTTCTGTAGACAGATTAACGTTTCGGTAGTTTGGGTCTGTAATTCAAATCCTCCTCCTTCCTGAAACTGTCATACGCATACCCATCCGCCTTTATGAAAACATTCAACCCCAAGCAATTCAACCCCACGCCAATTCTAGGTTGAGAACCACTGTTTAAAGTGTCCAGCTCGGCGGCTGTTTGGCCTCCTCCTTCCTGGAAACTGTCATACGCATACCCATCCGCCTTTATGAAAACATTCAACCCAAGCAATTCAACCCCACGCCAATTCTAGGTTGAGAACCACTGCTTAAAGTGCCCAGCTCGGCGGCTGTTTGAAATAGTACAGCTTTCTAGTGGACCCTGTCTTGGATAACATTATACAGCGGTCGCTTTCCTAAATTGGTCATTGTGTTTTGACGCCATATCCTGCTATAGATTTAAGCTGTTAAAGTGATATGTGAAATGTAGTTGACAGTTTCCAATTTCTAGTTATCAATCATTGGTACACACATGAAGTCGTTGAATGGGCATAGATGTTTTCCAGGGGACTGATCGGAATGATGAAAGTATATTTGTTGTGACAAGACGTTTATGTCTTATCGAGATGCAGGTTAAAATCAAGGTATACCTATAGGTTTCATTATCATCACCACCACCATTAGCCTTCGTGTTTTTACTGATGATATTGTTGCTGCAAAACTAGCTGCCCCATCTTATTACATTATAAATCACCTCCAATTCATTCATAAATAACGATCATGCTATTCTTCCTCTTCTTCGTTCGTCTGAAATGTTTGTTTTGGACGTAATTGCGTTGTGCTTGTTTACAACATATCTGCGGTATTTGCTCCTTTTGGCCGACACATCCAACTTCTTCAGGCATTTGTTGACCGGGTTAACCTTCGCGGGATCATGCTATTCTGAAGTGATATTGATTTCCATAGACAAGACTCGGCTATGTTTGTTGACAACTTGAGAGCACTATGAAAGAGAATGGTCAAACAGGAGGGTATGCATTGCTTGTAACCTGTCATCTCTAGCTGACAACAGTTTCTCGCCGAGATCGTTATAACGTGCACTGAGTAATCTTCTGATGCTGGCGCAGATAATTTTATTTGGAATATATATAATAGTGTGATGTTGTTATTGTTGTTATTGGTGGTGGTGGTGGTGGTGGTGGTGGTGGTGGTGGTGGTGGTGGTGGTGGTGGTGGTGGCGGTGGTGGTGGTGGTGGTGGTGGTTTAAATAGCACATCAGAGTCACCCACTTTCACTCTCTTTTACGTTTCGTTCTGCGGTTCAAATCGCCGTAACGATCCCCCACATTCACTCCGTCATGGTCTTACTTAATCATAACTCTGGCTTGCATTTCAGGTCAGAGACGAAACAATTTGCATGCGTTCAATAACTGCACTCACACGCACGGCAATTATACTTAGCAAATCGTTTATTAAACAATTGTATTCACGTGTGCTAACTCACACGGGTTGAGCTCTCGGCAACACACAACTCTTACCGAAACATCGTAACAATCATATAATCGTTCATTGTATATTACAAAGTATAATGGCATATCACAGATCTCACACTGTCTATCGACGCACACTTCCTAACTCAAGCATAGTTCGCTCCATAACTCAATGGCACCATCAGTCCTACTATCATATCACAACGCTCACTAAACACAACCACTGCCCTATGTCTGTCCGTCTCGAAGTCCTAAACCCGTCTAACTCAACACAGGTACGTTTTGCCAGTTCACGGCTGCCCACAGTCCGTGAGTTCCGTGGCGCTCGATGTGGTGCGGTGACTACGAGGCCTTGGCCTGTGTACAGGTCTCCCCCGCACTCTGTGACCGTTACCCTGACCTGCGTGCAGGACGCCTGGCTGCCGGCCCTGTTATCCTGCACTAACCTGTCTCCTGTCTATCACTGGCTACTCGGTGCATTGGGTCTCTGACAGTGGTGGTGGTGGTGGTGGTGGTGGTGGTGGTGGTGGTACTGCTGCTGCTGCTGCTGCTGCTGCTGCTGCTTTTGAACAAGGACAAGAATCCCGTCGATTCGGGTTATGCACACTTGTATGCCTTGTAAAATTGGAAACTTGAAATGATCTAGTTTCATGCCGATAAACAAATAACACTAAGAATGTCCTTGAGCTCTTCAAGCGATGCTTGCAAGATGTAGACGCTGCTTGTCTACCATCATCGCGAGAATATATGGGACACTCCCCTAGCCCATCAACGTGCAAGCTTTGAGCTTGTCTACCATCATCGCGAGAATATATGGGACACTCCTCTAGCCCATCAACGTGCAAGCTTTGAGCTTGTCTACCATCATCGCGAGAATGAATGGGACACTCCTCTAGCCCATCAACGTGCAAGCTTTGAGCTTGTCTACCATCATCGCGAGAATGAATGGGACACTCCCCTAGCCCATCAACGTGCAAGCTTTGAGCTTGTCTACCATCATCGCGAGAATGAATGGGACACTCCCCTAGCCCATCAACGTGCAAGCTTTGAGCTTATCTACCATCATCGCGAGAACTGAGGGACACTCCTCTAGCCATCAACGTGGCAAGCTTTGAGTCTTGTCTACCATCATCGCGAGAATGAATGGGACACTCCCCCTAGCCCATCAACGTGCAAGCTTTGAGCTTGTCTACCCATCATCGCGAGAATGAATGGACACTCCTCTAGCCCATCAACGTGCAAGCTTTGAGCTTGTCTACCATCATCGCGAGAATGAATGGGACACTCCTCTAGCCCATCAACGTGCAAGCTTTGAGCAGGCGCCAGGTTTCATCACAGCATAAACCAAGATCGATCACCCTTTCTTTAGCCATTCTAGTGTCTTTAAAGTTTGCCCCGCTGGAAAGTGAAAAGAAATCTTCGTCAGTATAAATCCCGACATTGGCACATCGGCGACTATGTATCTCTTTTACCTGAGACGAAAACTAACATTAGGCGTGCCAGTCCATTCCAACAGCAATCAATCAGTAGCATGTAGCCGGTCCTTGTAAGAATGTCACAACCCATCACAGCCCACCGACAGATTCTCGATCCTTTGCCAATTCTTCTGCTTCATGCATCTTCATGCCCAAGACGTATACAGTATTATGTGTCCTTGTTCGTGCCTGCTGGTTGAACATTGCCTCTTCTTCCAAATATCATGATTTCCATCGCTGTTCTTTCCAAGCCGTTGTGACCGCCCACGCTTATTGGCGTGGCACTGATGATGATGATGATGATGACGACGACGACGACGACACCGATGATGATGATGATGATGATGATGATGATGATGATCATGATGATGATGACGACGACGATGATGATGATGATGATGATGACGATGATGATGATGATGATGATGATGATGATGATGATGATGATGATGATGATGACGACGACGATGATGATGATGATGATGATGATGATGATGATGATGATGATGATGATGACGTGAACGACGACAACGACGACGACGACGACGATGATGATGATGATGATGATGATGATGATGATCATGATCATGATCATGATGACGACGACGATGATGATGATGATGATGATGATGATGATGATGATGATGATGATGATGATGATGGTGATGATGACGACGACGTGAACGACGACAACGATGATCATGATGATGATGACGACGACGACGACGATGATGATGATGATGATGATGATGATGGTGGTGGTACTGGTGGTGGTGGTGATGATGATGATGATGATGATGATGATGATGATGATGATGATGATGATGATGATGATGATGATGATGTTTAATCTTCCCAGAGTGTTTCAGTTTCTGAGGAATGATACTGTTTCTGATCCAGTTTTCTTCGATGTTTTATTTAATTTGCATATCCTTTACAGGACGTTGCAGTCAACACCAGCATTTTACTGCCGTTGTTGATGTCTTGGCAATTTTTACGTTCAGTAGTTTACCATTACTTTCTGAACGACAGGCTCCCACATCAAAACGTTAAAACCAGCAAGACACGGTCTGCTGCCAAAACGGTCAACGCTGTGTTTCGAGCGCGGGTAAGCGGTATTACAAATCATGTCAGCACCGCTTGCTACTTTTAACGTTTCTATCCTATTTTTACCTGTAATTTTTCAGTCCTTGATATTTACTACTTTTTTAACGTTTCTATCCTATTTTTACCTGTAATTTTTCAGTCCTTGATATTTACTCCTTTAACGTTTCCATCCTATTTTTACCTGTAATTTTTCAGTCCTTGATATTTACTACTTTTAACGTTTCTATCCTATTTTTACCTGTAATTTTTCAGTCCTTGATATTTACTACTTTTAACGTTTCTATCCTATTTGTTACCTGTACTCCTTCACTCCCTGATATTCATTACTTTTAATATTACTATCCTATATAGCATATATATATATATATATATATATATATATATATATATATATATATATATATATATATATATATATATATATATATATATCTATATATATATATATATATATATTGAGCATAGCTACGATGGGTAGCGTTGTGGTATTCCGGTGTGATAATTTGGCGTGTCCAGTGTGTGCCGCGTGGTTACACACCCGCTTCACACGCGTGATCCGGGGCTTGTTTCCGGATCCGGTCAGGGATATGCACTACTGGCGAGCTCAGACGAGGGCGAAACTCGAGTATAGTGCTTCCATGACGTGGATAGGCCTTAGGTTTGTGCCGGAATGCGATCGGCGTTGCCAGTAGTGGGTTGTGTTCAATATTTAAACTATCCTATATGTTAACTGAATTTTTCCAATCTCTGATATTTACTACTTTTAATGTTACTATCCTACTTGTAACCTGTACTCCTTCAGTCCCTGATATTTACTACTTTTAATGTTTCTATCCTACTTGTAACCTGTACTCCTTCAGTCCCTGATATTTACTACTTTCTTCTTCTTCTTCGTTCATCCGGTTTTTTTTTCGGACGTGATTGCGTTGTGCCTGTTTACAGCAGAGCTGCGTTCTTGCGCCGTTAGGCCGACACATCCGACTTCTGCGGGCATTTGTTGACCGGGTTAACCTTCCCGGGATTTACTACTTTTAATGTTTCTATCCTTTTTATTACCTGTACTTATTCAGTCTTAATATTTACTGCTTTGAATGTTTCTATCCTATTATTATTTCCGAGCCTGGAGCAACCCACAGCTCGAGAATTTAAATCCGGAACAAAACAGATTGGAATAAAAGTTAGTTTCGTGGCCAAAGTTTACGGAAATTGAAATCTTGAAAACTATGATAGAATAGAAGTTAGTTCTATGGCTGAAGTGTGCGGGAATTGAAATCTATAACACTTCAGTGATAAAAGTTAGCTATATGGCACACGTGTGAGGAAGAGAAATATGGATCAAGTGGCTGTAATGACAGGTCCACGGCAGAAGTGTGTGAGAATGAAATATGATCCAATCGACTGAAATATAGAGTAGCCCACAGCTTAACCTGTTCTAGGCCACGTCATAATGAGGTAGGGTCAGCGATGCACTTTTCCCACCGCCTGTCCACCCTAGACAATTCCCAGAAGATTATTGTGCACCCCTTTTATGAGATTGGGTCGATCCCTGAGCCGTACTTGTGGTTAAACAGAATTCCGCCACTGCTGAAGATTGAACCCAAATCATTGGTAGGTAAGCGCACTAACCATTGTGGTAGAAGAAAGTGCATAAATCACAACGCTACCACCGCTCCTCTTGTGTGATTAGCGTTGGGATTTAGCGTCGTGTGCAGGTTGACAAGTCAGAGAGAAACGTGACAGTTGTAAATGGGAGAGGTTTGTCATGTTAGATAGACGTGTGTCCGTGTACTGTGTTTGAGGAAGTGCAAATTTGGCTATGAGCACTGCTACAGCGGCCAGGCCACATGTGTTGAACGAACAGCTGTTCCATTTATTGTGTCTATCCCAGCTGACGCCTTGGTGTAATGGTTATGACGTTGTGCTGACAATGGCATGCGTGCGGTCAGCTTTCGACGTTCACTGCGGGGTGGAAAGACTGTCCATCTATTCATCCGTTCGCTCAGGCATACGCAAGTGATAGTCATAACACTTCACATTTCCACAGAAGGTTCATCAAACTGGACTTGTTTTTTTTTTTTTTTTTTTTAAATCTATCTACATATAGACTCGCACTCTTGCCTCCTGGCGCTGTGGTTATGTGTTTGAGTCCCGTTCGAGACGGGGTTTCTTTGCCCCTGACCTGGGTTCGCAGATCAACCAAGCCTAAAATAAGTACTGGGAACATTCCTGGGAAGTATAGACGACCGGAATGATATTAGCCGCATCACTCATCTAGTGCCGATAGGTCTAAAATATGGCGCTAACACCTTATACCCAATACATCTCATGGCGTGAAAAGGGTGTCCTATATATCCCCTTTGCTACTGTATTTTGGCAGACGATAGCCGGTGATCCACCTTTCCAGTTAGAGTAGGGCTCATTTGAAGTTTGTTTCATCTTGATCTGTGTTAGCTGTTTGAATGTGTGTTTGTATAGTAGGCTATACTCTTGATAGAATCCGTCCATCTGATTTTTGGTCGTGCTAGAGACTGAAGGTTTAAATGATTCTGAACGATCAAGTTGGAGATTGAATATTCAGGTTGGTGAACGATCCTTCTAGTGATGGATGGTTCAGGTGTGTGAATGATTCTCCTAGAGACAACCTTTCAAGGTGTGTCGAGGTGGTCGTGGACCGAAGTACGCTTAATTGTTCGGTGGTGTTTTGTGATCATTTGGGAGTGTGTGTAGTAACAACACATAGATAATGAACCCCTTCCGCGCGTGGAAGCGTTCTGTGTACATGTTACCTATCCCATATTTAATACCATTACCTGGTAATTACCACCAGACGAGGGCTATTGGAAAGGATGGCGCTGACTGGAAAGATCAGCGATACAAGAGACAGGGCAGACCAAGATAGGTTATGCTGGATGGGTTCAGATAGTGGCTGATCAAGCGAATGTATGCAGAACACCGGGAACGGAGATCCGTGAAGAGACATGAACGCTGACTTGATTTGATGTTAACTTGATTAATGTTGATCTCGTTTGCTGTCACTATCCACTGGCTGCAGTAATTAATTTATTTCTTTGGTCGTGAATATAACTGTTGTATTTGTCTGATGGTGATTCGATTCGATCCCCGTTCTACCTCAAGGAGAGGGGCGGGATTTTTTCACGTGGACTTCTAGTAACAAAATTAATTTCCCCTGTTCTCTGGTTAGTGAAATCGGACGCCCGTGTGTATTGTTGCGCACGTAAAAAATCCTTTGGCAG
Source organism: Cepaea nemoralis (assembly GCA_014155875.1). NCBI lineage: Eukaryota > Metazoa > Mollusca > Gastropoda > Stylommatophora > Helicidae > Cepaea > Cepaea nemoralis. Next base: position 32,032 of record JACEFZ010028249.1, read on the forward strand.
TTAGAAATCGAAAAAGAGTAGCCAAACGGCGCTGCCGGGCAAAATTTCTAGTTAAATATCTACGCAAAGTATTTCAGAATCCCAGCCGGTGCTGCGGAGTTCGTGCACTGAGCTGAGATTCTCCGGACGCAGGCTTGAGTTAGGAGTATAACGGAGCACTTATGGGTTACACCCGTGTGCCGTAATGTTGATCCGTCGGCTAAACTAAACTAAATAAAACTAAATTATCAACCTCAAGGAGAAGCTATAATGGGGGTCCATCTCTGGCACAGATTAATAATAGTCTTGTGACTCAGTCAGCCGCTAATAACAGCTGCCCACGGTTTTACCCTCACAAGCTTATTAATTTGACGGTGATCATTGTCCATATGGGGCAATGCCCTTAATTATGATGATGAGCTCGCTAGCGAAGCTAATAGCGAACTGCGCTGATGTCATGGGCACGGTCAGCTGCGGGTTCGACTCCTGGGCTCGTCGCTTGCCAAAGTGAGGGAAAGATGTGACACCTATCCCTCATTGCTCGCAGGCCTACAAAATGGGATGGCACTATCGCTATCGGACAATGTATTATTTGTTGTCTTATTATTTGTGTTGTTTAGTAGTAGTCCTTTCTCTTCATTGACAAGAAAAATCAAGACCAAGAATGAAATTGAATAAGAGGATGCGAACACAGACGCCTGCTTGTATACGAGGATGCGTACTTCTTCTTCCGCGTTCTTCTGAAGTGTTTTCTTTTTTCAGACGTAATTGCGTTGTGCCTGTTTTACTTGCGCCTTTAGGCCGACACATCCGACTTCGGCGGTCATTTGTTGACCGGGTTAACCTTCCGGGTGGAGGATGCGTACAAGTTGCATGGTTAAATAAGTAGATGCGTACATAGGGGCCTGGTGTACACTACGTTTGGCATGTGTCACTGATGTTATTGCCTTCAGAAAAAATGACTTGCATTGTTTTTTTCTGCGCTCGCTCATTTTAACTTCAAGCATAGTCCATGCACACTACTTCTAGTTGCACTGGACTGAATTTTGCGTGTGCATTAGCTTTCCCTATTACCCTATTACTACTAGTTTAGGAAGAGATTGAAAGCAATAGAGATGTGGTTCCTTAGACCCTTGGACTGCCAAAGTAACTAACGACGAATGCTTTAAAGAGGCTTGCGAAACTAGAACATTGTATACAATAATAAGAAAGAGACAAACACCTTTTTTTGGGTCATGTGATGAGAAGAGGGGAGCTGGAGAACATCATGACAACTGGAAAGATCGTGGGGAAGAGAGGCAGAGGTAGACCATGAGAAATGATGCTGGATGGATTGCGACGGAGGCATGGAGGAATATTAACGACAGAGTTGTTCCAGAAAACTAAGGACAGAGGTCTGTGGAGAGTCATGAACGCCTACGCCAGTCGGCACGGCCCTTGATGGTGATTACCAGTGTCCCTCGCCATCGGGCGAACCCACTCCGACCTCAGAAGTACTTGCAATTTACGTCCCCAAGTCACTGATATGCAAGGATATGCAACTAAGTAAGTCAAGGACGAGAAGTCAACATTTAGTCAAATTGACCAGTGTAGGGGCTGAACCCCCTATCTCAGCACGATATGTTTAAGAATTATCGCTCTTATCCATTCGGCCATGCTGTTCTCCTGACACATATTATTGTCTTCAGAGCAAGTGACTGTTGCATATGCAAGCGAGCAACATTCTGCAGCTGGTTGCGCATGGGACAATCCAACCATTCTTAGAGCGTGTTTGTCACGCTAAGGTAAACCTAGAAACATATTCTCGGCACGCGAGATCTTGGCATGCGAGATGACACTTGAACAAAGGTGATGCCCGGGCCGTCAACAGAGTAACATTGACTGTATGCGCTATCGTCTGCCACAAATGCAGCCATAACTCATCGATTAAAGTTGTCTGCACGCTACAGCGTGTATTACTTTCCACAGTGAAGGCAACAAATGTCTGGTGCGTCTTAGAATTGATAAATGGAAGATCTGCAGCTTCAGTGTCGCAGCCTTGGTGTGTGTGTGTGTGTGTGTGTGTGTGTGTGTGTGTGTGTGTGTGTGTGGGGAGAGGGGGGAGTCATGGAGGCGAGAGGGGCTTACACACGCTATTATAAACGGTACCCATCACGGTGGCTCCTTCCCAAATTTTAAATTAATCCTGTTTTATTCCTTTGCCCGCTTCAACTGTAAAGCCCAACTACTGTTCACCTTGGTAGCCGCGGTAACGCAGCGGCTGGTACGCTTGCCTGCTACCCGGTGGACATGTGTTCGAATCTCTATGGAGACGGATGTTTTTTTCAACCTTGACGGGGGCTCACAGATCGACCCAGCCAAAAATCTGTACCAGAAAAATGTCCTGGGAAAGCGGTCTGTGACCTATTGACCACATCACCCATCGAATGTCGGTGGGTCTATAGAAAAATGGTGGCCAGCACCATATTCCCAATACGCCTCATGATGTTTAAGGGAGTCTATGATATTTTTGTTTAACTGTTCACGTCACTCTTGCTTCGATTTGAATGATGGCTTTGTGAACATCGATTCTGACAATTTACACGGGCTTAGATTTCACTGAGATTTAAATGCTGAAAAGCGCAGTCACGGGAGTTATTAGAAACCACAAAAACAAGTTGTGGTCAATAGACACTACTCATCATAAAATTTGAAAACTGTATGCCAACCAGGATTCGGACCTGCTCTCTTTAAATGATACAGCGCTTCACTGATGGAACTTCATTTCGGCCTATGTACCGCCTCGGCATTTGAGATTTCAGAGTTAGTTGCTCATCATCATCATCATCATCATCATCATCATCATCATCATCATCATCATCATCATCATCATCGTCATCATCATCATCATCATCATCATCATCAATCACCGTGCAGCTAATCATTTGCAGAACATCCATCTTATTACAGCCGGTTGAAATGACGCTTTCACCATTTCCTCTGCCTCGTGAATGTCCAGGATGTCTATAATGCTCGTAGCCACCATCACGTTAGCCGGTCCATGTGTCGTCTTTCTAGAATCATGCTTTCCATTATTTTTCCTTCTAACACCCCGAACATCCGCTCACTACACAGCTTTAATTTTCGCTCTCAGGTAGTCTATCTTTCGGCAAGACTGCTAATTAGAAAATTTTATTTGCACTTTATATCGTGGCCATTAAAAAACATTTTTACCTAGCATTTTCTCTCGGGCCGAATATATGTGTACGTCGGTTGAGACCTCTCGGTCCTGATATGACTGTACGCAGGGCCTGATGTGGTCCGCGGGCCTTGAGTTTCGTCTTCCTCTTCTTCTGCGTTCATCCGGATTTTTTTTCTTCGGACCTGACTGCGTTGTGCCTGTTTACAGCAGAGCTGCGTTCTTGCGCCGTTAGGCCGACACATCCCACTTCTGCGGGCATTTGTTGACCGGGTTAAACTTCCCGGGGGCCTTGAGTTTGACACATGTGATCTTTGGAATGGCCAGTTTACTGTAGTTTCGGAAATATGGTGCTTTTTATAAGCAAGTTGTATACGATATTCTAAGCATGTACTTCCTTTCTTTCCTTATATGAGCTGCGAATCCTGGACAATTAGTAAACAGGCGAAAAAATCCCTGGAAGCTCTTGGAGATGTGATTTTATAGAAGAATGCTGAAAATTAATTGGGCAGACAAAACTAGTAATCAGGATGTTTTACGGGAAGCTAAGTCGCAAAGACAGCTTATCACAAATATCAGAAAGAGGCATTCATTATTTTTGGTCACGTTATGAGAAGACAAAAACTGGAACAAGTTGTGACAACCGCAAATATTTGCGGAAAGAGAGATAGAGGAAGACAGCGTGAGAAAATTCTTGACAGTCTTGTGTCATGGCACGGAAGGGAGTAAACACACAAACTGATCCATGATGTCAGACATCGTAATTTGTGGAAAGGCATGATCGCCCACGCCAGCTGGAAAGGCACCGTTTGATCATGAAATGACTAGCTATCAATACCTGCAAATTTGTCTTTCTCTTGTTGTGCCGCTTGCTGGTGTATGACGAGATAAAGAGGTTGTATCGAGTTGAAAAAACAAAGAGTTGAGGTTATTGAGTAAGCAAAGAGTTGAAGTTGTTGAGAAAACACAGAGTTGAGATAGTTGAGAAAACAAATAGTTGACGCAGTTGAGAAAACAAAGAGTTGAGGTGGTTGGGAAAATACAGCGTTGAGGTAGTTGAGAAAAAAAGAGTTGAGATAATTGAGAAAACAAAGAGTTGAGGTAGTTAAGAAAACAAAGAGTTAAGGTAAATGAGAAAACAAATTGTTGAGATAGTTGAGAAAACAAAGAGTTGAGGTGGTTGGGAAAACAAAGAGTTGAAGTAGCTGGGAAACAAATAGTTGAGGTAGTTAGAAAAACAAAGAGTTGAGATAGTTGAGAAAACAAAGAGTTGAGATAGTTGAGAAAATAAATAGTTGAGGTAGTTGAGAAAACAAAGAGTTGAGGTAATTGAGAAAACAAAGAGTTGGGGTAGTTGAGACAACAATAAACTAAGAGTTGAGGTAGTTGAGACAACACAGAGTTGAGGTAGCTGAGAAAACAACGAGTTGTGGTAGTTTGAGAAAACAAAGAGTTGAGATTGTTGAGAAATCCAAGAGATGAGGTAGTTGAGACAACAAAGAGTTGAGGTAGCCAGTCTCAAGCCTCCCTTGTGAGCTTCCGTACGATACGAGCGAGACAGTTTGTGGTTTAGCTTAAAGTGGCAGGTAGGGAAATCCCACAGGAAATCTGGAATGTGAAAGGCAGGCAGGTTTATGCTGCAGGAGCGTGAAAAAGCAACGAAATGAGATCAAGAAGTGGATATCTACATTTATCAATACACGGGCGTCTATGGTCTGGGGTTAGTGAACGCAGTTTCACAGTCTTGACATACCACGTTCGAAGTCAGTCGCGGGCCATTTGGGAGCACATCGCTTTGCGATGGTTTTCACAATGACATGAGCGTACTACTGAACGTAACACCTACTTCGAAAACCACTAACGGCCAATAAATAGTGGGTTTGATTGCGAGGACCTGTAAAACTAATTTGTTTAAACTACACCATCACGTTAATTGCATGTATATTTCTTCTTCTTCTTCTTCTTCTTCTTCTTCTTCTTCTTCTTCTTCTTCTTCTTCTTCTTCTTCTTCTTCTTCTTCTTCTTCTTCTTCTTCTCCAACTTCGTTCGTCCAATATGGTTTTTTTTGGCATAATTGTATTATGTCACAGATGTCTTAAACAATAATAAAGTTAGTTGCATATCCTTTACAGGACGTCGCAGTCAACATAAGTAATTTTTTGCTGTTGTGATATCTTGGCAAGTTTACGTGTAGTAGTTTGCCATTGCTTTCTGAACGGCCGGCACCCATACCGTCTCGTAAAGAACCAACGGAAAGCGGTCTGCCGCCAAATCAGGCGCAACTGTGTTTCGAACGCGGGTAAGCGGGATTACGAACTGCGTCCGTAACACCTTCACCACGGAGCCGGCTCATAAACAATAGGTTCCACGATTTATTGTCTGAATTATTTTGCTGAATACTGCCGAGTTATATATCGTGTGAAGTGAATAAATGAATTATACTTTGGCTGGTGTACTTTTGTATGGATGTGAAGCGTGAACAATGAGCAGTCAAGCAGAAAAACTTCTGATGGCTGTGAAAATGTGGTTTCTGAGGAAAATGCAAAGAATACCATGGACAGACAGAAAAACTAACGACCAAGTCCTACAAGAAACAAATGAAAATCGTAAACTGATTAGAGAAATTAGACGTAGACAGTTAAACATTGTTTGGATAAATTACAGAACTTGGTGACAGCTGGCAAGATCGAGGAGAAGAGAACAAGGGGAAGACTAAGAAGCAAATACCTGTATGGCTTGGCCACGTGGTATGATCGATACAAGAACACTGAGCTGATCCACGACCCTGGTGATCTAGTGAAATGGTGAGTCATGACAGCCCACGCTAACCGGCATGGCACATGATGGATGGATGGACTTTGGCTCAAATATTTAAAACACATCGTCACTGATATTGTTCGAATCTGGGACATTTGTTATCGCGACGACAATAAATTGTGGTTAAATTCATTAGAGGAATGGGACGCAGAGGTGTTTCCAAGGCACCAGGGCCGGGTTATATACTGGCCAAGACCTATTGACGCGTCCTCGTCGAGCGTCCTGGGCAACAGGTCCCTTCGGGTTCCTGGTAAAGTCAATAGGATCGCCGATTCCTCCGAAGTCGGAGAGTGTCTGCCTGTACGGCGAGGAACCACCAGTCTGCACACCAATAAGCCAGACATGGGACGACGGATACTCACGCAAACCTCAGGTCCTGTATGATATCACACTGATGTTGGACAACAGGATGCCTTCATCCGATATACAGGACTTCGCGTTGGAGCTCAAGCCAACGAACACAAGCAAGCAAGCAAGCATTAGAGGAATAAGTTGTTTTGAATTTCTTCATCGTGCTTGTTTACAGCAGAGCTGTGATATTTGCATCTTTCGGTCAACACATCCGCCTTCTTCACGGCGTTTGTTGACCCGGTTAACCAATCGCGGATAGTCTTGAAGGATATTCCACGACTTGGCCAGATTTGCATTCATGGATGTTTGAACCGAATTGTTAGTTGGTGTGGAATCTCATTCGGTGGACATTTGTCAAATTAGTGGATCGCACGCTCGATGGACATCATTTATCCTGGATTTAGACCGACTCTGTGGCGAATGGGTTACGTTCGTAACCCCGCATGCCGCGTTCGAAACACCGCGATTTGGAAGCAGACCACCTTTCGTTAGTTTACATACAATGGTATGCGTGCCAAGCGTTCAGAAAGCAATGGCAAACTATTAAACGTAAACTTGCTAAGAAATCACAAACAGCCAACAAACTTTTGGGGTTTGCGGCGTCCTGTAAAGGATATACAACTATCTTTTTTAGGGGAGTAGGCTGATGTGTGCCAGGGGCTTATCAATATTGTGGTTTCGTGACACTGCATGTGAAGGGGCCACCAACTCGAGATCCTCGGTCATTTCGGTTTACGCAATGTTTGTCATGACAAAGGTTCCGTGTCAGATCTCGTCGTTCGCTTCGCGAGGGAAAGCCCGGCCACCTGTTCCTCTGTACACTCAGGCCTGTACAAATGTGATGGTCCTAACTCTTCACATACCAACTATAGGTTTCTGCTGTGGGAACTTGGTGTTCTTTTTAATTTGTTGGAAGTCTCTGTGTGTGTGAGAGAGAACGCGCGCGCGTGCGTGCGTGCGTGCGTGTGTGATTACAATGTCTGATTATGCGTCTCTTTCTCAGCATCCGACCATATTTTCTGACTTTGCAAAGCCATGTCTTCGCCCAAATTCTATTCAGGCAGAATCGGCCCTGGTAAACAGCCGAGGGACTGTCGAGACTCAGTGGCACACACACCTTGCTAGACTGTCGAGACACCGTGGTTACTGACGCCTTGCTAAACTGTCGAGACACTGTGGTTACTGACGCTTTGCTAAACTGTCGAGACACTGTGGTTACTGACGCCTTGCTAAACTGTCGAGACACTGTGGTTACTGACTCATTCCTAAATCAGCATTACTTTTTCACAATTATATATATATATATAAAATATGTGCATGCGTGTGTGCGGCCGTATGTGTGTGTGTGTGTGGGGGGGGGGGGGGGGGGTGTCTGTGTGCACATGTGTTTCTGTGTGTGTTTATGTCTCCGTGTGTGTAGTGTAGTGTAGTGTAGTGTAGTGTGTGTGTGGTTCTTGAGTCGTGCGTTGTGAATAGCTTCGACTACCAGAGTAACTGTCATCGAGTACCAGCAACAGGGTAATAAAAACACAACATTATAAACACATATAAGATGAGAACAAACTTCAGTCTTTGGTCACGTAATGAGAAGAGAGGCGTCGGAAATCACCGTGACGACTGGAAAGATCATTCGTTGAAGGTTAGAAGTTACAGGACCGACTTCGTTGCAGTGAGTTTTACTCAGTCTAGCTCGGTTTTTCTCCGCAGACAGGCAAATGACTTGCCGAGAGCATCGTGCAAAGCACGGACTCCGTGGCACCAGCGGTAGAAGAGGCAGGAGCACGCATGATTGATGCTAGATGTAATGGGACGCTGGTATTGAGGAATATCATCACTGCAAGCGATCCAGAACACCAAGGGTGGCGATCTTTGGAGATACGTGAATGCCAGCTTCATATTAGAGCGCACATGTTGATACTGATGAATGTGCTGGTTATATATCACAGGGTCCTTCCTACACGCTGGAAGGCTGTTGAGCTGCTAAAGGCTCTGGAATGTTTTTGCTTCTAACTATGGTTTACTTACGCATTTTCCTCATGTTTTACTGGTAGTACATCGTTCCATCGCCCAGCTATTGAGTTGAGTGCTTGGAGCAACACAGTGAGCTGTGAATTTCATATAGAACGCGTTTAAGTATGTCAGAGGTTGTTTGTGTTCTGAATTTAATGTTCACAAAAACGGTAGGCAATCGATTGCTGAGATTTTGCTGGGTTTCGCCTTATGCAGTAGTGTGTGTGTGCAACTGCTGATTTTCTATTGACTGCCGCTTCCATTGACGATGAACTGTAATTTTAGTGGCGGAAGTTGTGTTGGCATTGTGGCAGCGGCCTTATGCATGTATGCCTGTGTGTGCAGTTGGTTTGTTGGGAATGCCAACTGTTCCACTTTTCATATGAAACAGTGAGGAGCCATTTGTGTGATAATCACTGGCAAGGGAACAGGGCATTATGGAGTGACCCTTTGCCGTGAAGTTGGACCCGCTCACGACTAACTAGTGTCCAGATATCGCCTTCTTTGCCATGTTTCTCTCGCCTCAATGGCCAGACATTTCCTGTCTTGATAATTTTATGACTAAATACATTTGACTATCCGGTGTGTGTGTGTGTGTGTGTGTTGTGTGTGTGTGTGTGTGTGTGTGTGTGTGTGTGTGTGTGTGTGTGTGTGTGTGTTTAGATATCTCGATATACTGCCACACGCTTCTTTCTACAAACGTAAGCCTATCATAAAACTAAACCCAGCTATCTACTTTACATCGCCCCGGATATCTTAATGCTATGTCGCACTTATACCTTTGCACCGGAAATCCTATCTGTAACGCCAATATAACAAGCGTTTACTGTTTTCAAATGCAAAGAACTTCGTCCGTTTATTACAACTATTTCATAATAAATAAAAGTAATATTTTAAAAACCCGACATTAAAGGCGTTTTATTTCCCCCGTGAAATGTGTGTAGCTATCTTTTATTATTGCAATCCAAACAGGTTTCCAGAGAACATCTGAGGATGACAACACGGGAGGGAGGAAGAGAGCGAGCGAGGGAGTTTACACTCGACTACGGTTGTTAGCTACCATATGCAAGCATGTTTGCGTGTGTATATGTGTTGGAGGGTGGGGCTTAAGTCGGGGGAGAGAATGAGCTGATTTAGCACAAAGACCGAACCTGCTGTTAGGTAGCACAGCCAGCCAGTGAGGCTGCTGAGCCGCCACCTGGTCCTGGCAGGCGACCAGCAAACTGTAGAAGGAGGGGATGCCTTATCATCACAGCCGCATCTTTTGGTTCAGGCCACCGCTTTGTGAATGTGTACAACAGTTGTCAGTGCATAGTGTTTCCGCTTACAATTGGTCACTCTCTTCTTTTATTATACACAATGCGCAAATTACACACCATGTCATTGCAGGAGAAGGAGAGAACAGCCGAATAGTTACATATGTGGTTTTGTGTGTACAATATAGCGGGCGTGCTGATCAAGAGCGGATGAGGGTTCCCCCACCTGGGCTCGTCTCTGGTTAAGTGAGGAAAGAAGGACCATCTATTCCTCCGTGCAATTGGGCCTATAACATTTGATGGGTCTATCACATAACAGAACTATGGCTGGAAACTGAATCGTGACTAAGAAAGCGAATGAGAGAGACAGAGAGAGAGAGAGAGAGAGAGAGAGAGAGAGAGAAACGGGGGGATGTGAATGAGAGGGAGAGTGAATGAGAGAGAGGGAGGGGGTGAATAAGATAGAGAATGAATGAGAGAGAGGGGGGTGAATGAGAGAGAGGGGGTGAATGAGAGAGAGAGAGTGAATGAGAGAGAGAGGGGGTGAATGAGAGAGAGAGGGAGTGAATGAGAGAGAGAGAGTGAATGAGAGAGAGAGGGGGGGGGGTGAATGAGAGGGAGAGTGAATGAGAGAGAGGGGGTGAATGAGAGAGAGAGGGGGTGAATGAGAGAGAAAGTGAATGAGAGAGGGGGTGAATGAGAGAGAGAGTGAATGAGAGAGAGGGGGTGAATGAGAGAGAGAGTGAATGAGAGAGAGTGAATGAGAGAGAGAGGGTGAATGAGGGAGAGAGAGAGAGAGAGAATATGGATTTTGCCTTCAAAGTTAAATATGCACATAAATATTTCATCAGAATGACACATTGTCAGTTGCAAAACATCAGCTGCCCTGCGTGCACAACCAGCCCGGAGAGTTTCAATCGAAGGCAGTACTATAAATAACCAGTCGCCAGATATGAATGTATAGAAACTGGGCCAAGGATTGCTGGTTCGATTCAAGTAGTGTATTCGGCACAGTCTTGGGGGCTTACTTAGCTGATCGGTTCTGGGGTTGGTGTGTTGGGAAGATCAGTTTCTTGTTTGTAAAACTTTGTAGCCCAGAGTGCAGATCAATCATGTATTTATGCTCTTATCCCATATGACATATGGACCTTTCGGGCCTGTGTGCTCCACAGAGATCCTGTTGCATGGAGTTGGTGGTCCGTTTGTCCGTGTTGGTTGGTTATCTCGGTTTCAGAGACCAGATCTCCGTGCATGCGGTTAGTGGGCGAGCGCGTTATCGGAATATATGGGGATACTCTGATAATATCATGACCGCGATCGGTAGAGCGCTCGTCGTCCGCCGACTGGGAAAAAATACTGGCCACCTATTCCCCCAGACCTTCACAAGGGGATGACACTATCACAACACGGGACCTTAGCAGATGTTTGGGTAGTTTGTCGCTCGGTCTTCCGATTCCCGTGGTGTTTTCGGTCCGAATGATCAGACAGATCTCTGCAGATTACTGCGCTTTGATCTTAGCCATGAGTCGCCAAGCGACCGCCCCAGGAGTTTCCCCGTCCCCGTGTGTCATTGGGATGGCCGCCTCTACTGGTAGCCGAAGCTAGATCTAAGTGTAGATCCTCTTAGTCCAACAATGACCCTTTCGGCCCAATGTGGTCCACTGGGACTCGTTTACCAGTGTTAATGGTCCGGTATTAGTATTTGATTTTTTTTTCGGTCCAGGTAGAAAGACGCTGTGATCTCAGGCCGGAAGAGATCACGTTGTCAGTGAATTAAACAATCTGTCTGTTTCTACACTGTACATTTTATTTATCTCTGCTTGTAGTTGATTAAAAGATACGAGAATTGTGTCACATGCATGTTTAGTGGCCTTCTTTACTGTAACTATTTTCTATATTCACCACGTTCTTTTTGGTTATCTCCATTCTTCAATTCTAATTTCAGTTGCATTCATGCAGTTTTGAATTTTGTTTGTCTTGACTAATAATATCAGCAGTTGTATCCCTTTCATCGAAAAAATGAAATCTAACCTAGAGATTTCTAAACTAATAAGAGATACATGACCGGGGGTGGGGAGGATTATATGACGCCGGGCTAGTTTATTGGTTAGTTTATTAGCTGGAAAACATTCAGTCATTCATTCAGTAGCATATCCTTTGCAGAACTTCGCTCCCATAACAACGCTCCGGAACCCTCCCTTCTCGATCACAAACAAGATGCCCCGCGTCCGATACACCCATCTGGAGATCATCCGCCACATTCTGCACCCATCATCTCTTTGGCCTTCCTATTCCTCTCTTTCGAGGCATTACCCCTCCATTATTGTTCTCTCCAAATTTTCGTGACGTTTCAAGTGACCAAAATATATCGATTTTCCTTGTTTTATCGTCTTTAAAAGCCAACCGTCTTCAATATTCGGCTCTTGAAGTATGAATGCATTTGTTCTTTTCTTTACCCAAGATATTCTTAGAACCCGTCTATAACATTTATATTCAAAAGCATTTACGCGCTGTTCAGCTTGTTTAGTAAGTGTCCAGGTCTCACAGGCGTATGTTGCAATGGGAAACATGCATCTCATCTCATCTCATCTCATCTCATCTCATATCATCTCATCTCATATCATCTCATCTCATCATGTTCCTCTTGTAACTAGCGGTGTCAAGGTGAAGTATAAACAGCGGGAAAATGCCCGTTTATGGGTTTCATGTATCGATATTCCCATAGACTGTTATTCCCTGCATCCATCGTTTACGTGATCGGCATCTTCCTCTGTTTCCCTCTGGTCTGTACATAATTGCTTGTTGTGGTATACTGTTAGTTGGTAACCTACTTGCATGGCCAAACCATTTGACTTGCTGCCTTCGAATGAAATCTAGTGCAGCTATAACCCCCACTTTAGTCATGATTTCTTCATTTCTGATTTTATCTCTTCTTGATCAGTCCGTTTATACTTCTTAGTTTTTCTATGAGCAGTATGGGAAAAATGCATGCTCTTAAAAATCTAATATTTGTAGTTCTATCTGTCACACTCCATAATTTATTCAGGTGTTTTAGATTTCTTTCATTGTGTCACCATTGTTGATAATCAATGACCCAAGATATTCGAAATTTTCCACCACCTCCAATCTGTCCTCATTAACATACATTTCTTTCTCCATAGTAGTTTTGTCTGTATGCATTATCTTTGTTTTTGCTATGTTAAGATATAAGTTGTAATTTTCACTATTTCTTTGGGTTGAGGTTAAGTTGTCTATACCAGTCTGTGATGTGGATAACCATACATACCATCAGCATATCGAATCTCTGGTATTTCATGACCACCTATATTTAGGGCAATGGAAAACATACTGACCAATAAACAGATGTCATTTGCAACGAGAAAAAGAGTGTTGAAGTGCTGCATAGAACCTGTGCTTTTGTAAGGATGTGAAGCGTGGACAATGAGCAAACTGGCTGAAAAACATCTGATGGCTGCGAAAATGTGGTTCTGTGGAAAATGCAAAGAATACCATGGACAGACAGAAAAACCAATGACCAAGTCATCAAGAAACAAATGAAAATTGTAAACTGATTAATTAAAGAAATTAGACGTAGACAGTCATCATTTTTTTGGTCACGTTATGAGAAGAAATAAATTGGAGAACTTGGTTTTCATTTGAAGCCCCTTCATATGATTGCTCATGTGAAGTTCAAGCATAACTTCCTTTGACAAGATCAGTTTCGATGAGCGGTGGGACTGACTTCGGGAAGTCGCCGTTTCTGCTCCTGTGTGGAACTTCGACAGTTACCTTACACTTGTGGAAATGGTCGCTGCTGACGAATAATCAGATGTTGTCATCTCTCTCTCTCTCTCTCTCTCTCTCTCTCTCTCTCTCTCTCTCTCTCTCTCTCTCTCTCTCTCTCTCTCTCTCTATTTCTGCCTCTTCTCTCTCTCTTCTTCTTCTCTCTCTCTCTCTCTTTCTGTCTGTCACTCACATGCATTATATCGCTCTTTCTTTCTTTCTTTCTTTCTCTCTTTCTCTCTTTCTTTCTTTCTGTATTCCTCCCATCTGTCTCTCTCTCTCTCTCTCTCTCTCTCTCTCTCTCTCTCTCTCTCTCTCTCTCTCTCTCTCTCTCTCTCTCTCTCTTACATTATGACTTTGTGATTCACATTACTTGCTATGTATTTGTACGTTCTGTGTGAAGACACCTCTTTATCAGCTTATTTATCATTGAGTATGATAGGTTTGAGTGTGTGTGTGTGTGTGATTTTGTGTGTGTGTGTGTGTGTGTGTGTGTGTGTGTGTGTGTGTGTGTGTGTGTGTGTTGAAGACATGACTCAATTTATATTTGCATTATCTGTGGCATGACCAAGAAACTGACATTGCGCTGTTTCATAAAATGGTATCTATATGTTTTGTGGTAATATCAGTGCCAACTCTGATATCTTTTATTGCAGAATATTAGGATTGTAGAATAGAGTAGTTATTCCCTGCCATTTTGAACACCAATAATGAACATACTTCTTATAATGGTTATAGAATGCTCGTGCTTCAAATAATCCATGACCGCACAAAGAGCCCGGCAGGAGATGTCTTGGCTATCGCTTCTAGAGAAAAGTCTGCCACCAAACAACAGACAAGTCAAACAAGAACAGTCGAGGTTTGATTAACAAAACATGAAACTGCCATAGAAAGATACCGCTAAACTAACCGAGGTGAGAGAAGAAACTGCCACAGAAAGATACCGCCAAACTAACCGAGGTGAGATAAGAAACTGCCACAGAAAGATACCGCCAAACTAACCGAGGTGAGATAAGAAACTGCCACAGAAAGATACCGCCAAACTAACCGAGGTGAGATAAGAAACTGCCACAGAAAGATACCGCGAAACTAACCGAGGTGAGAGAAGAAACTGCCACAGAAAGATACCGCCAAACTAACCGAGGTGAGAGAAGAAACTGCCACAGAAAGATACCGCCAAACTAACCGAGGTGAGATAAGAAACTGCCACAGAAAGATACCGCCAAACTAACCGAGGTGAGAGAAGAAACTGCCACAGAAAGATACCGCCAAACTAACCGAGGTGAGAGAAGAAACTGCCACAGAAAGATACCGCCAAACTAACCGAGGTGAGAGAAGAAACTGCCACAGAAAGATACCGCCAAACTAACCGAGGTGAGAGAAGAAACTGCCACAGAAAGATACCGCCAAACTAACCGAGGTGAGAGAAGAAACTGCCACAGAAAGACACCGCCAAACTAACCGAGGTGAGAGAAGAAACTGCCACAGAAAGACACCGCCAAACTAACCGAGGTGAGAGAAGAAACTGCCACAAAAAGACACCGCCAAACTAACCGAGGTGAGAGAAGAAACTGTCACAGAAAGATACCGCCAAACTAACCGAGGTGAGATAAGAAACTGCCACAGAATGATACCGCCAAACTAACCGAGGTGAGAGAAGAAACTGCCACAGAAAGATACCGCCAAACTAACCGAGGTGAGATAAGAAACTGCCACAGAAAGATACCGCCAAACTAACCGAGGTGAGAGAAGAAACTGCCACAGAAAGATACCGCCAAACTAACCGAGGTGAGATAAGAAACTGCCACAGAAAGATACCGCCAAACTAACCGAGGTGAGAGAAGAAACTGCCACAGAAAGATACCGCCAAACTAACCGAGGTGAGAGAAGAAACTGCCACAGAAAGATACCGCCAAACTAGCCGAGGTGAGATAAGAAACTGCCACAGAAAGATACCGCCAAACTAACCGAGATGAGAGAAGAAACTGCCACAGAAAGATACCGCCAAACTAACCGAGGTGAGAGAAGAAACTGCCACAGAAAGATACCGCCACACTAACCGAGGTGAGAGAAGAAAACACGCAAATTCGTAATGAAATCAAAGAAGAAAAGCTTTTGTTAGAGAGACATTAAATGCATGTCGAGACTAGTATGGGGTCAGCTTCACTAGAACATGATCACAGGTAACACAATGGACGTTGTGGCCAAAGCCTTCGTCAGCACACATACACACACACACACATACACACACATACACACTCACGCGCACACACAACACACACATACACACACGCGCGCACACACAACACACACACAGACACATCACACACACACACACACATACACACATATATATATATACACACATACACACGCGCGCACACACAACACACACCCATACATACACACGCGCACACACAACACACACACAAACGCGCACACACAACACACACACACACCACACACACACACACACACCAGATCATGACTCCTGCGCGTGGTTGCTTTGCTGTTATCTATAACGTCTGGTTCAACAGCGTTATCAAGACACGTGTAGTAACACTCAGACCGGCGATGTCTCGGCCCTGCTAGTTAACATGTAGTTTAACACGTGTGACGGGTAGCTAGAATGCTTGTGTTTAGATAGATAGCAATACCCATTGAATATTGGTCATATGTTCGAATCCCCTTAGGGGTGGAGATTTTTATTTTCCTGTGACCTATTCTCCCAGATCGATCCAGTCTAAAATCAACACCAACAGATGCTCCTCATAACTTCTCTACACTTGCAATTCTCTTACTACGCGGTTCATCAATGACGTTTTGTATTCCATTTTGAAATATTTCACTCAGGAAATAAATGACCGTAGACCCCGAGGTAGACCAAGAAGACGGTGGAGAGATAATATATATACAGACCTACAAGCACTTGGAATCAACGACTGGCAAAAGAAGGTCAACCAGAAAGACGAATGGGGACGGCTTGTATCTACAGCAAAGAACCTCAATGGCTCTGAATGCTGAAGAAGAAGAAAATTTATACACTCTTCTCTGACTCAAACAATTGTCTTCATTCTAAACTATAAATTTTCTGTAAATTTCACACGATTTCACACCCACTTACCACAAAAAGCGAATAACGCTTTGTTATTCTTCCACGATGCAAGTTGATAGCTGGGAAACCATTTTGTACTTGCTATTGCGCATGTGCAAATTTCTCGATCCTCAATACCTCTAAATGGAGTAAGCCTTAAGAACTATTTTGTGTTCTTAAATAAGATTTTCTTTTGCCCATTCTCGTCCATGCACTTTATAATACAGTTCCTGTTACTTAATGACTTTCCCTCGTATTCCATCATATTGTGTAGTTTACCGTGTTTACTGCTAAATATTTTGTCATCGTGATGCAGGTTGTAAAAAAGTGCACCAGTACTACTTATTTTACAATTCCCATTTGCCTGTGGTACAGATGGTCGTAGAGTGGAATCATTACAAAGAAAGTGAGCTAATGAAGTCAATAAACACTCCCTGCATAACCATGAGGCGGTAATTGAGGTGTCCGTAGACTTCAGACTGCTGGCATGTGGAAGTAAGTCTGTCGTAACGTAGACGGCTTATTTTGGCACCACCAGTCCTCTTCCTCTTCTCCTGCTGCTACTACTACTATTACCACTAATTATTACATAATCCTCCTCCACCTCATCCTTCACTTTCAGCTCCTCCTCCTCCTCCTCCTCCTCTTCTTCTTCTTCTTCTTCTTCTTCTTCTTCTTCCTCTTCTTCTTCTTCTTCTTCTTCTTCTTCTTCTTCTTCTTCTTCTTCTGTTGCTGCTGCTATTACTACTACTACTTACTATCCACATCTCTCCCTCCTCCTCCTCCTCCTCTTCCTCTTCCTCCTCCACTTCTTCTTCTTCTTCGTCTTCTTCTTCTTCTTCTTCTTCTTCTTCTTCTTCTTCTTCTTCTTCTTCTTCTTCTGCTTCTTCTTCTTCTTCTTCTTCTTCTTCTTCTGATGTCGTTTACTTTCACTACCAACACATACTCTCACGTGGTTAATTCCATATGTGTCATCTGAAGATGTGTTAACTACTGTTACATTTTTGAACAACGTTTCTGCAGTATGAAGTAGCATGTTCTGCTCCAACGTCCCTCGGATATCATCCACAAAATACTATAGGTCAGAGAGTTAGTAAGCTTTGGCTTCCTTTCCGGTGCTCTTAGTAAGATGGCTGTCAACCTGAAACATTGTTGCACATCATGCAGAGAAAGACTGCATTTTTTTAAAAAAATATGCATATGCATGATGAGACTAAGAGCTGGTGACAAGAATGCAGCGGCTTCAATATTATTTTTTTTTTTACAAATTAAGTATCTTGTATGTTATTTGTTTAGTGCCTAACAGCCAACTCATATTTCTGAATTTCCATCCAAGCTGCAGAACTTCGTGGTAAAATCTGTAGGTTTGGCCGCGCTGGGAATAGAAACCTGATCGTTTTAGTTTCCATTTTCACTTCTGCTGCTAGATCAGATTAGGACAGACGTTAATGGATTGTCTGTTGTTGCAACATGAGCTAGCTATAAACCTTTCAGACAATCCTAGTCGTAAAAGTACACGTTTCTAAAATGGTTCTGGCCATGCGTTGTTATGTGGCTGACACTATCTATCTATCTATCTATCTATCTATCTATCTATCTATCTATCTATCTATCTATCTATCTATCTATCTATCTATCTATCTATCTATCTATCTATCTATCTATCTATCTATCTATCTATCTGTCTGTCTGTCTGTCTGTCTATCTATCTATCTATCTATCTATCTATCTGTCTGTCTGTCTGTCTGTCTGTCTGTCTGTCTGTCTGTCTGTCTGTCCGTCCGTCCGTCCGTCCGTCTGTCTGTCTGTCTGTCTGTCTGTCCGTCCATGCGTCCGTCAGTCTGTCCCTCCGTCCGTCCGTCCGTCTGTCCAATGAGCCATCCTGCTACTCAGGCTGCATTCATCTTCAATCAATTTATCCGTCTGTCTACCTGCCTGTCTACCCATCCATCCACCTATCTAACTATCCATGTGTCTACTTATTCATCAGCAACCTATTTACCTACCTTCCTGCATGTCTGTCTGTCTGTCTGTCTGTCTGTCTGTCTCTCTCTCTCTCTCTCTCTCTCTCTCTCTCTCTCTCTCTCTCTCTCTCTCTCTCTCTCTCTATCTATCTATCTACACACGCACGCACACGCACACACAAACACCCACATACATTCACGCACGCACGCACGCACACACACACACGGGTAACACAAGATCATAACCCCAGCTCGTTGCTGCCATGCTGTTATCTATAACTTCTAGTTTAACAGCGTTATTGAATCACATGTAGTAACACTCAGAATGGCCATGTCTCGGCCCTGCAAGTTTAACATGTCGTTTAACATGTGTGGCGGGTAGCTAGAATGCTTGTGTTTAGATAATGAATTAATCACCAAAAAACGAGAAGTAGATTGTGAGCTTTACCGAAACACGATTACAAGAAACAAATTGGACGTTGCGGCCAAAGCCTTCGTCAGCACAGAACAAACAAACACAAACCGACACAAAACTACATGAAAAACACTACATGACAATATTAAGGGTACTTATCTGAATCTGTATCCTAGCTGGGAGCGACTGACGCGCGTTAGATGACTATCGATGGATTGTATGAACCGGATGTATGGTCAACGGGTCAGAGGTCAATACCGTCAGAAGCTCAGGTATTAGCTGGGCCACTGGGCGGGAGAATAAGCGGGAAGGGGTGGGAGTGGAGAGGCGCCCATGTGAGCGGAAGAGTAAAAATTGGGATTGGCGAAGATGTCACGGACGCAGTTCGCGATTAGCGATTTCTCGTTCAGCGCTCAAAACACAGCTGCGGAAGATTTCATTGCATTGGTCCTCACAGAAGGGCATGAGTAGCGGTCGCTTAGAAAACGATTGCAAACCACCGAACGCACATCTACCAAGAAATCCCAAACAGCAGAAATAATGCTGGGGTTGACTGCGACGTCCTGCAAAGGACATGCAACTACCTTTTTAGTCTACTATACAACTGGGGGTGTGAGGGGTGGGGTTTGAAAGTTAAATGACACTGTGTTGGATATTGAGGCCGTGAGGGGAGAGTGAACCCAACTGGAAGATGAGACGGTTTTCCAATATTTTACGATCCCGTTTGTGGAATGCGCATGATTTGATGGTCGTGACCTCTATGTCAGCCACGCCACAGTGGTCAGGACTGTTGACGTGCATGGATACTGGTTTCTGGGCGCCACTGTTGATATCAGAAAGGTATGGCCTAAATCTGTCAGCAAGACGTAAGCCTGTCCGCCCGATATATCTCATGTCACAACGTGTGCATGTAATCGCATAGATAACGTTGCGACTCGTACATGAGAAACCCTCACGGATGTGGAAGGTCGTCTTAGGGAATGCCAGACTCAGGGTTTGAAGTACATGTAGGAAGGTCTTACAACGCGATCGAAGACAAGCCACCGTTGAAGGAAGAAACTTGCGAGGTTGGAGTAAACTGCTATGGACCAGCACATCCCTGAGGTTACGATCCCGCCTTTACGCCACCAGGATGGCCTCTAAGAAGTTGTCGGGTCCGCCTGGAGAATGGATAGATGTCCCAGGAGAATATTCTTGGCAGCAATATTATGGGGATGGTTGGTTAGTGTTTAGATATCAATACCCATTGAATATTGGTCATGTGTTCGAATCGCCTTAGGGGGTGGAGATTTTTTTCCCCAGTGACCTGTTCTCCGAGATCGATCCTGTCTAAAATTAATACCTGGACATTTCCTTGAAAGTAAAGTCTGTCGGCGAAATACTGACCACATTACGGGTCCTATCTGTATAAAAATATGGTGTTGGCATATGTGTAATACGCCGAATAGGGTTTGTCGCGAAAAATAAACTTGCTAGTTTCGATCGATGACAAAAGGAGACATTCGACTGCACAAACAGGAAACCCTTTGATGTGTATAGACGGAGGAACAAAAATACGTCGCGTCAAACTGTCTGCCTACGGTCGGCATTTCTGTATGATGTGGGTTGTTCGAGGAACAAAATACGTCGCGTTACAATGTCTACACTGGTTGGCATTTTGTTAACAAATTGTTGCTCGAGACGAACACTGGCCGTCATCCGTCTGCAAGGCGGGAGTCGGCCTTTGAAGTCTAGACGGAATGTCTGGACAGACGGCGGAGAGGATTCTGTGATGTGGGGAATTCTCTGGTTCGCAGACAGACAGAACTATTGTTGTGCGGGACAAAGAATTTCCCCAGATAAAAGAAAATTTGACGGCGGATTGACTCCAGTTAGTCGAAAACAAGAGGAGAAAACCAGACTCTGGACTAATCAGCGTCTAGACAATTTGGTGACGTCACTCAAAGCCGATATAAAGGCCGTTGAAGTAAACGCGTTGCGTGAGTCGACCAAGATTTCTGAAGTGTGAAGGATCGGTGCAGTTTCCGAGTTGTGTTCAATAAAAGAAACTATAGTGTCAAATTGTTGATATTTATCGGCGGACATAGATCCATTCTGTGATCGCATAGTTTCAATTATCAACCGGAATAGGCATATGGTAGGCTATTAATCATATCTAATTTAGGGTATGATTAGGAATAGAGTACAGTACGGTGCGGTGATATAGAGTATTATAGGTGTGGTGATAGAATGTTCTATAAGTGCGGTGCTAGAAAGTATCATAGGAGCGTCGGCACTAGTATCCTATTGTGTGGCTTTAACTAGCTTGTGTGATATATCATTTTACTCAGGGATTTGAGGACAATGTAGTGGGATAATAATTAGAGAGATTGAGGATGGTTGGGAGGGAGGAGGGGAATGTGAAATGGTAGGATCTTCCAGTAGGGCATCTGCTGGGTTTCTACCCGTTCCTTTATTCTTTCCTGGTGTTGTCATACCTCAGACCATGTGATGAGTTATTTGGCCGTATGACAGAGATCGGATCTCTGTTGTAGATCTGAGTGCTGCTATTGGCCTACACTCACCTAATTCCGGCAAGAATTGAGTTGCTCTCACCATGGTATTCTCTACTCAACAGGTTCCACGTAGGTGTGCTATGATATTCAACAGTGAAGCTAGAACACAGTTTAGAAGATGATGGCTCAGGATTTGAAGACAGAAGTTGATGAGAGGCCTCTACATTGGGCTTATACCCAAGTTGGTCTGCGGGAACCTGGCTTCTGCGGAGCAGGACAGGCTGATGATACTTATGTCTAGCAAGTGATAGTTGTATCACTGAACAGTCAGAACATTATATCTATATACAACACTGATTCCAGGAACATTTATATAAAGTTATAGAAATACCTGGAACATTCAGATTGTGGTGTTAATATGGGGAATCTTTACAACCAGTGACACTAGATCAATTAAGATTCCCTAAGTAACATTGACAATAGTGTTAGAATTCTCTCAGTAACAAACAGTTAATAACAGAGGAAATTCATAGTGTGAATTAGATTGAAGACTCTCATTAGACAGTTTTTGCCATGGATGTCCAAACATCTGGATGCCTTGAGAGATAGCGGAGAAACTCTTCACGTGACCGGAGAAGCATCACCTTGGTGAGGTTGCTTGCCTGGAACACATGGTGCTAGTGTGTTTTCAGCACAGTGAGGAGAATGACTATACTCCTGAACACTGATCTGAGTTTATATACACTTTAGAATATACGTCACACATTCTACACATTACACACACACACACACACACACACACACACACACACACACACACTTCTCCTACACATACTCTTTGCTTTAATAAATTTCTTGTTTTTATTTGTTGAAGCTAGAGTTGTCAAGTATGTTATGTTGGGGAAGAATGAGAGAGGACATGATCCAGGGGTGAGTAAGAGTGAGAAGAAGGTGTCTTCAGATTGAGGGAGTGTTGTGGACGGAGTCTGCTGGATATCTCCAGGATAGTGATATTAAATTAAAATAAATGTGGGTGTTGATTCCCCTCACTCCAGGGACGACACTAAAGAAGTAAAGAAGAACAAATAATAACTAGTACGACATTCTTTACTTACGACAGGGATCTTTATTTGTTTTTAATTATTTAGCAATCGAATATCATTGTCAAGTTTCACGTTGGATGGAGCAAACGATCGCGCGCCTCTGGTTCAAGATGGCGGCGGATGGTTGTGTTATATTGTTACCACTCGTTTTTTCTCGCTTAGGAGATGGATATTTTCATCTCTTGCGTGTAATTTGTGTGGCATAATGTAAAACCAGCAGTTTCTTCTCAAGATCTTCGCAGATTCTACGGAGTTCGTGCATCTGACTAAAGCAATCCTTGAGTGAATTTTCGCAGCGTGTGTGTTTCTGTGGGGCTCGGTTTTTCAACATGGCGGAACAGTGTTTGTACTCCGCGCGGGAGGCAGTCAACCTAACAAGGCGACGGGGAGACCTAAGCGACAAGGCAGACGAGGAGGAGAAGGCGCTTTAGACTCAAATGCGACCGTCTGGGCCTTAGGAATACTCGTATTCTATATTGGAACTGTGCCAGCGTAAAACAACGAGGCCCTATTCTGGAAAACCTGGTATATAGGAACGACATTCTAGCACTTCAGGAGACGAGATTGGATGATAATTTACTCCAAATTACCGGCTTAAAATGTTTCTACAACAGGCGACACCTGAGAATGGTGATTATCATTCGTGACAGTATGGTGGCTTCAGAGCTATACATGTCCGTTGGGACAGTGACGACATACAAATACAGGCGGTTAGAGTTCAATCTGGTCTACCATTCGTGTTGGTTAATGTTTATGCCCGTAACGCGAGTGTGGATTCCCAGAAGTGGCAGTGCTTAATTGACACATTAGGTCACGAGAGAAATGTTATTTTCTGTGGCGATTTCAACGCTAAAAGCAGATTATGGGGAAATATGTCCTCCAACACACGGGAGGGGGGGGGGGGGGGGGGGGGGAAAAGCCCGAGACTGCACTTGAAACAATTTACCTAGTTTGTATCAACAGTGGTTGTGTCACCAGGACAGCAAGTCGTCTGGGTGATGAGGACAGTGTCATTGATCTGGCGCTGGTTTATCCTTCACTCACTACAGTGTGCAGATGGTGTGTCCTAGAGTACCACCGCAGCGACCACCACCCTTGCAGCATATTGGTGGAGAAAGGCAGAACTAGGCAGCATAAGTCAACGGTCAAGACTTGTGTCGTAATATCAGTGGGGCGAGCTGAACTATTACTACACTCTATGACTTGGGATATGTTCTGGGCTTGGGTATAGATGCACTCAGTCTACCAACCCCTCTGGTCCCTGGACCCTGCTTTCTCTCACTCTCTCAACCTAGGGGCGTTAACCACTAGGGCTCCATCCAGACGACATGACTCAATTCTGGTTTTGTCAATAGAATAATGCATAAATGTATTATGTACAAACGTACAGACGGAGACAGGTATAGATCAAGGTAGGAAGCTTCACAGCTAGACCGACACAGGATCAGCAGTGTAGGATCAAGGTAATCATCCTTGGGTAGCGCCTGTACCGTCAACACCGTCAGCTGTTTCAGTCACCTCGCCGGGTTTTGGAAGATCCTCCCTTGAATGGTCTGGACCGGCATAACTCTTAGACTTTGGTAGTCACCCTTGTGGAAACACAGTCAGTTCCTGGCAGCCCACCACAGTGATCTCTCTAGGGAGTAGACGGCTTAGACAACAGAGTTCATAACTGGGCTAGACCCAATGATCATGTTGTCCATTCAAAACCGCTCACAACAAACACTGTCACTGAACGTCAATATTATGACTGCGGTAATGACCGGGTCAAGATTGTTCACACAAGTTCAAACAATGAGATACTATCGTAGGAGCTCATGTCATCAGCACAGTCTCTGGGCCTCAGTGGCCTAATATTGTACAGAACGTGTCATCGTTGCCTTGTAATGCGATGCAGGTAATCTGTGATAGATGTCTGGTAAGTAGGAGATACGTGAAGAACCTTCTGGTCGGCTATTACTCTGGTCGACGGAACGTCTCGTGCAAAAAGACAGAGCGCTGCTCCAACCCTGGGGAGTTCACTCAGATATAGATACTGAGTTCGCGCCATATTCCTTCGTCACTTGCCGGGCCTAGGGTATCTCCTTTATCACACTCGAAGGTATGTTCTGCAAATGAGAGGACCTAGTGAGAGTATCCTGCAACAGCTTATATCGCCTAACCTAGAACATGGTCGTTAAGCCCTCGGCAATGCTTTTACATCATATACGTGTTATACCTGACCTTCCTCGTCTACAAGAGTGTTGACTGTAGTGAACAGGGGACTCTCATCTGTTAGGCAACTCCTGGAACAGCTTCGTCAGTGAAGACCTAGGCTGCAGCTCGGACAAGTCCAGTCGTTCGGTCACAGGGGTCCACTGAAACTCACCTGTAAAACTCTCAGTCTTTCACACTCCTTAAATACATCGCATTACAGGATATGTATTTGCTTGAGGTCCAGTGTCGCCTTTGAAGGGGTATTCGTCTTCTCGACCAATCCCACTTTTTGCTCACTCGTGAGTCTCTCTCTCTCTCTCTCTCTCTCTCTCTCTCTCTCTCTCTCTCTCTCTCTCTCTCTCTCTCTCTCTCTCTCTCTCTCTCTGGGTTCTCAATCCCAGATAACAAAGAAACAATAGAATGTATCCCCTCTTTCCTGGATTAGTGAATGAGAGAAGTGTCCATACTCCACTCCTGCCTCCTCTGAGTTCGAAGGTCAAGTGTAGTATACATACATGGTTCCCTCTTTTTAACGTTCACAAGGTCACGGGCCTGTCAAATTCCCTTTCAATTGGATATCTTATAACTTTCAGCTCATAGGACGCTCTTTAATAATGGTCTTTAAAGCCATCTATTACACGCCCCAAATTCAGCGGTCCCAGATCGATCATTACTACTTAATATGCATGGCCTATCTTTGCACGACGCACGGCTAACCAACTTCGCGGGATCGTGCACAGTTTCGACACCTTTATAATGTAATAGTGAATCCATTTACCTTCTTTATGAAACACATCCTGTCTACCTGGCTCTAGGGCATGTCGAGAAACATCATTTTCTATGAAGACACCACTAGCAGCTTGACAGACGTCGTCTCGGTAGCGAAGAAAACACAGAACTGCTGAATGTTGACCACACAACCTTGGACCACGTAGCAAATCTCGCGGTCCCACAGAATTGCCACCTTAACGTGGGCTCCTACTTCCTCTGAGAATTCGTGATCCACTCACGAGAAAGTCGAATTCGTCTAAATTTGATCAGGCATACTAGAAAAGAACTATCTAGAACAGACCTTCTACAAGGATGTAGAAAACAATGGAAAAGGGGTCTCCCTTCAAGGTTTCGCAGGCTAAAATTAGCGCTGTAATTCCCCGTCCTAAATGTAGACGCGAGGCCAGCCTATTGTCAATCCCGTGACAACATTCCAGTATGACAGCACAAGACAAGATGTGGCGAGCAAAATAAGGCGCGACAAGCGCAGAAAGCTTCAGGGCAGAACAAATATGTGGGAGGAGAGAAAATTGTGAAGGAAGACTCTGGTGCTTATGCTTTGACCACAAGCAGCCTGACTATGGAAGTCATGACAGTAAGTAAAGCAAGATCATGGCTCGAGACACAGAAATTCAATCAAGCATGTGTCCTTAGTGACTCAATGAGTATGCTCAAGAGGATAGAGGTGGGGTGGGTCCGAAGATAGTGCCTACTGTCTCTTGAGCGGTCTCGGCTGGCAAAGATTAGTTTCATCTTCGTGTCAGTGCATGCGGGTGTGCAAGGGAATGAGCAGGCTGACAGGCTGCAGGTAGGGCTACTGTGGAAGGCGGACAAGCCATGGACCAGGCAGACATTCTAAATGCTCTACGAGAAGTAAGTCGTTTACGAGAACCAAGAGATGACTGGGAATCTACAACCATGGTCAGGCTGCGAGAACAGCAAGTTAAAAGAGGAGTGGCCAAACAAGAATACTACGCAGGAAGCCAAAGAAGAGTAATAAACCAACACAGAACTGGTGTCTAGTTTAGTTTAGTTTAGTCGACGGGTTAATATCACGGCACACGGGTGTAATCTATAAGTGATCAGTTCTACTCCTAACTCAAGCCTGAGTCCGGAGAATCTCAGCTCAGTGCACGAATTCCGTAGCACGGGCGAGAATCTTGAAATACTTTGGGTAGATTTTTAACTCGAAATTTTGCCCGGGCAGCGCCGTTAGGCTTCTTCTTCTTCTTCTTCTTCTTCTTCTTCTTCTTCTTCTTCTTCTTCTTCTTCTTCTTCTTCTTCTTCTTCTTCTTCTTCTTCTTCTCTTCTTCTTCTTCTTCTTCTTCCTCTTCTTCTTCTTCTTCTTCTTCTTCTTCTTCTTCTTCTTCTTCTTCTTCTTCTTCTTCTTCTACTTCTGCGTTCATCCAGAGTTGTTTTTTTTTTTCTCGGACGTGATTGCGTTGTGTGGGTTTACAGCAGAGCTGCGTTCTTGCGCCGTTAGGCCGACACATCCGACTTCTGTGGGCATTTGTTGACCGGGTTAACCTTCCCGGGGAACTTCGCTCCATAACAACCGTCTGGAAACCTTCTCGGTCATAAGCAAGATGTCCCGTGTCCGATACACCCATCAGGAGAGTATCTGCCACATCCTGCACCCATCTTCTCTTTGGCCTTTCTCTTCTCTTCCCTGGCATATACCGCTGCATTATTGTTCTCTCCAAAAGTTTATGTCGTTTCAAGTGATCAAAATATTTCAATTTTCTTTGTTTTGTCTTTAGTAGCCTTCTT
Organism: Cepaea nemoralis; assembly: GCA_014155875.1. Lineage (NCBI taxonomy): Eukaryota > Metazoa > Mollusca > Gastropoda > Stylommatophora > Helicidae > Cepaea > Cepaea nemoralis. Next base: position 59,214 of record JACEFZ010028249.1, read on the forward strand.
CAATATTCAGTTTTTGTCGTTTGGATTCATTTGTTCTTTTTTGCATCCAAGATATTCTTAGAACCCATCTATAACATTTATATTCAAAGGCATTTATGCGCTGTTCAGCTTGTTTAACAAGTGTACAGGTCTCACAGGCGTATGTTACATTGAGAAAGATGCATACTCTTAAAAACAAAATTTTTGTAGCTATATCTGTCCCTCTCCACAATTTATTCAGTTGTTTTATTTTCTGAAGAGCAATAAATATTCGTCTTTTAATTTCCCTCATTGTGTCACCATTGTTTGTAATTAATTACCCAAGATATTCGAAATTCTCCACCACCTCTAATTTTTTCTGATCAACATATATTTCATTCTCCATATTAGTTTTATCTGTATGCATTATTATTGTTTTTGCTATGTTAAGATATAAGTTGTGATTTTTACTATTCTTTTGGGTTGAGGTTATTAGTTTTTCTACATCATTCTGTGATGTGGATAGTAATATTTTATCATCAGCATATCGATCTCTGGTATTTCATGACCACAGATATTTAGGGCAGCATATTGCTCCTTGGTTATATCATTTCTGACATTTCTCATTATATTTCCGGCGTAGAAATTGAAAAAATTAGGGGACAGCACACAGTCCAAACGGACTCCTTGCTTGATGTCAAACCGTTCTGATGTCTCGCCGTGTATAGTATAGTCTATATAATGCCTTCATTCACGATCAATGTTTTTAATGGAAAATGTCTGTTGCATTATTATGAAAGTTTTCCTGCCCTCTTATATGTACCCCCACCAAAGGAATATGTCTTTGATAGGTCCAAAGGCAACTTACATCATCGAAAGCGGCGACATTTCTTTGATGTTTTGGCGAAAATGTAGTGAATTCATGCTAACAACTAGCTTTACAGTAAAGCCCGTCATTTCGGGTAATGACACAAGTACAAGGCGTAGCCAGATTCGTATGGGAGTGGGTGCAATAAAAAAAAAGTCGCTTAAAAGTCGACAGGCTCGACTGCATTGCACCGGGTTTTTATCCCATATTGCTCAGTCTCTTTTCGCAGCGCGGAAAGCGTCGCACAAAGCACTAACTCCGTAGCTCCAGCGACGACCCTCGGGAGTCTCCGAAAAAATGCACTCGTGAAATGAAGGACGCCGCCCGGAATCTAACACTCAACCTTTGGAGCCGAGTCAGACGGCTTGACCACTTCACCACGGAGACTCCCGAGAGGAGTGCAATGTGTAATATTAGTAAAGATAGAGAATTTACAGAGGCATGAGGTAAATAATGTTTATATTGACAGGACAGTAGAAGGAATATATTTCTTACCTTATTTTTCATTTCCTTCTTGTTTCTTCAGCTGCTAGTTAATAATGTGTACACAAGGAGTCATGTTACTAGGATGCATTTAGCATTTTATATTGAGTTCGTGAAAGCTTCCAAATAGCTGTGCGTTATATAACAATGTAGCCTGTTATACGGGGTTTAGTTAGGTGGCACGGCGTGCAAAAAGAGGGAAATAAATAGATGATGCACGCGTGAGCACCGTAGTTAATTAGTTAAGGACGCTCACGTGCTGACGTAGGGATAAACAAGGGCTTAGTTACAACTCAGCCGCCGAACCAACAACATGTATCTCCTTTGATAGTCCATGTATCCGTTTTGATAATACTGAAGATTCTTCAATTAAACTGAGCCATTAACAGTCATCGGTGGCTTGTCTTCATACATTCAGTTACCTGCAGTTGCCTTTGGGTTGTCGCTCTGTTATACAGCCCAAAATGTTGCCGTCGACGTAGGATCTCTTACTTGGGTTGCCGCGGCCAAACGAAGTAAGTTCCAAACTGCACGTTTTATTGATGCACATCTGAGAACTACTACAGAACAGACGCCATCAAAGTAGCTGTCAAATACACGCTCAAGCTGAAGAGATGGCGTAGAAATTTAAAATTCAAGATACTTTAGAGGTCCGCTTAAAGCCAACTTCAAGGTCAGGCAAATTTTTGTCAACTGTTCGAGCCTGAAGAAATGCAAACCCAATTTTTGTCAACTGTTCGAGCCTGAAGAACTGCAAACCCAATTTTTGTCAACTGTTCGAGCCTGAAGAAATATAAACTCAATTTTTGTCAACTGTTCAAGGCTGAATAAAACGTCAACTGATAACACTCTGGTCATGAAGAATTGTTGCATAGTATGCGATCCAGCCGCATTGGGCTCCTCTGAGACGGTTGGGCATAATGGTTGCCGACCCAGCTGAAGAGGATAGCCTATTTCAAGCGTCCTGTTAACTTGACCAAAGCTGAGCTCAAAACGATACAGTTTGTACCCATCCACGGGTAAAATCAGAAGCCAAACGATACAGAAGTGCCCATCCAGGGGTGAAATCAGAAATCAGAAGACAGAAGTGTCCATCCAGGTGTGAAATCAGAAATCATAAGACAGAAGTGCCCATCCAGGGGTGAAGTCCGAGGTTGTCCATCACACAGGCGAAGCTAGAAACCTGAACCCAGAGGTTTTCCGGGAGAGAGAATGGAAGCAAGTATCACGCTCGTCATTTAAGAACATTTTGAAGAACGCTTATGGAAAGTACAGCTTTTATACGCCGCGTCGTATCCTTAACCTACAATTGAACATAAAAAGTATATTGATTATATGTAATTATAATATTGTAATTGTGCAATAGTTTTCATTGATTGACCTTATTAGAGTATTTAACAAAGACACTAAAATGGCACAGGATGAGGCTTCGTTGACACAAATTTTGGGTGGAGTAGGTAGAGCAATAGGCAGACTTAATACAGCAATAAAACAATAAGGGGTAAGTACAGACATTGAAAAATTCAGTGGACAAGCAAGAGATTTTAAGAAATGGATGACAGCGGTAGAAAAACACTCTTTCCTAGTAGGAGCCACGGACGAAGAAAAGAAAAAAAATTGCTTACCAGGCTACTGTATCACCGGTCTCGGATCATATTAGGAGGAAATTAGAAGCTGGGGCAGATGAGACTTGGGAACATTTTAAAGATGACCTGGCCCATAAATATGCGGAGATCACAGATCCACAACACGCTTTCTCAGTGTTAAGACAGTCTAAGCAGAACAATGGAGAAAGTGTTCAACTATACAGCGACAGGTAATTAATTTAGCTGAGGAGGCGTTTCTAGGACAGAACGTCCAGGGTGAAGAGGTACAAAGGATGTTAGTTGGAATATTCGTTGATAGAATAAAGTCGGATGGACTTAAATTCAAGCTTATGGGGGGAAATCCTGCGAGATTATCACAGGCTGTGGATATAGCTGTACAGGAAGAAAGTTTGAGAAGGAGATTTAGACTAAGGGTAGGAAGAGAAATAGGAAGCAATAGAGAAGATAGAATTGAGGAACCTATGGAGATAGGACAAGCAAGGTAAGGATGGAGAAGACGGGGAGAAATACAGACAATGCAGGGAAATAATAACGAAAATAATCAAGATAGAGGAAGACAAATGAGAAATCCTATAAGAGAGACAGTAGCTAATACAAATGTGGTCTGTTGGAATTGTGGACAGAGGGGACACACTTTTAGATTTTGTGGCAACAGACGTGCTCAGGTCAGTGCACAGAATAGAAGTGTTAATAGTAGACCAAATAGAAATTTTGGAGAAATGCAAAGAAGACGCGGGGTTAATCAGACCAGCGCAGAAACACTGACACTGGTAAGAAATTATAGAAGACAACGTAGTCGAGGTTTCCAATCGAATGGCCAGTATGATACCATTACGCTAAGGCCACGTCAAAGTTCAACCTGCTTTAGAAGACAACGGCTTTATAACAACGACAGAAACTACCGCAGACGGGAGGTAAACGACGTGACGAGAACACGAAGGTATGAAGAGAGACAACATAGCAGGCCAGAAGTCAATGGTTGGCAGAGACAGAATTTTTATAAGAAAAGATGGAACTGGAACTGGCCATTTAATAATGAAGAGCTGAGAACATTGCGAAGTCAATGGTTTGAGGTAAGAAAGTTGAGATATGCACTCGCAAAGGCAAACAAAAGAGAACATCAGCATCAGACTAATAGAACCTTAGCTGATGATCGACAGGTGTTTTCAGTTGTTAGAAGTAGACAGGAAAGAGAGACACAAACGCAGACAGGTAATATGATAGACAATAATACGCAGACTCAGGTAGACACGGTACAACCGATTAAAAAGATAGGAAGGGGAACACAAACTATTAAGACGGTAGAACTTACAGAACCAGCACAAGTAAAAATTGAAAAGGTTGCGCCAGTCAAAATTAAAGAGAATGTATGTAAGCCGTTAAAACCAAGAAACACCAGACAGAAAGTTAGAAAAAGTGTTAAAGCCAGATCTGCAAGTTTGCTAGTAAACGTAGGTACGACTGGCGTAGTAGCAGATGCCTCAGATGGAGACATTGAGTTTCTCACTGACTGTGACATGAAAGGTAGCGGTATAAATAAAAAGAATATTGGTTGTATGAGTTCCGACTACAGAGATGTTGCTTCCTCTTCTACAACATACAATCAACAGGCTGGGGGAACGACCATATACAGTGATTATTCAGAGGACGAGGGAGGAAGATATAAAATATATCGGACGTATACTGAAAATAGTGAGCAGACCGACGCGGTAAAGACAGGAATAGCAAATAAAGGAAATAGAAAGAAAGCACTTAAGAAGAAGAATAGTAATAGACAGATAGCAGAAATTTACTCGACAACGGAAGATGACATAAGAAAGATCAGAGAATATATGACCTTAAGACCTGAATACTTTAATGACAGTCTGACAGTTATAGATAATTAAGATGAGATAGATGAAGAGAGACACACACTAGTAGTAGGAGACAATGAACTATTTGGGTTAGATGCGCTCTATAGCTGTTAGAATTCTGAGGATGATGAATGGCATATTGCATTGTTTTAGCTTACGAGATGAATTGCGGTTTGAGCATATATATATATATGTTTCTGTCTAAAATAGGCAGATGAATTTTTTTTGGTGTAGTATCACAATATATGGTGCAGACAATGGTGTTATATTGGGTAGAGAGTCACAGCAAGTGATAGATAATTTTAAAGCTGGTGAGTGATGGAATATTCTTCGTGGGTACGCTGTAAAGAATATCTTGTGTTTGGTTGTGGTGCGGGGAGAATAGACAATGTGGAAATTGAAATGATTTTTGGCCGGATGGAGTGGGTTGATCACGTTGAGTGATGTATAACTGGTGTGATTAAAGTAGGGTAGACTCAGCACAGAATTTGCACGAAGAGAGATAAACTAATTATGAATGCTCGTATTAGACTTGACGTGTTGTTTGTGATAGCTTGACTCAGAGCTTTTGGAAGAGTAACTGGAGTATGAAAATGCTATGACGTGATGTCTGAGATAGAATTAAAGTTTCGCTTGTTGGTTTGGGAAGCAGATGTAGTAGCATTGGCAGAGGTAAGATGAACCGAGCGTGTCTGATGAGGAAATGTAGATTGAGGAGGAATTGAGTATCCTGTGTAAAATAGCCAGCTGAACCTGAGAGAGTATTAAGAGTAGAAGACTGTGGAAGCTGATGCTTGAAGAATGCGAGTTCTTGGTGAGGGGGATGAAGTAATTACGTGATGGTTGCGGAGAAAGAAGAGGCGACTAAATCTGAGAAAGTTGTTGTGTGGAGAAGTATAGAATGATGGTTACGATTTTAGTGGCTCATCGGAATGAGGTTTGTTGTGAGAGATCGTTGATAGTTATGGTTAGTGTGTAAAAGAGATATAGTTTGCTAGATTATGTGTGCTGAAATCAGTCTTGGCCGGGTGTGTTTCTGGTTGTTGATTGATTCGAACGTAGTTCGAGAGATATGAGAAATATAGCCGCCAACGTTGTATGCTTGAACGAAGTTAAGAGGGAGTTGATGTGTCAGACGAGAGATGAGAAGTTGATGGAGATTGCTTGGAAGAATAGAGAAGTCTGTGTAAATAACCAGTTAAGCGTGAGACGGTTATGAATAAAAGATTGTGCAAGAAGATGAGTAAATATACGGGTATTCGTTTGTCAGAATGAAATGTTATTAAGGAGATTGAATATAGTAATGCGGGAGAATGAGATGTAAGTTGAGATAGTCCAGAGAAGACTAGTTGCAAGTGAGAAAACAGATAGGCTGGGTTAATCTTATCTATAATAAGTGGAAATAATTGTCAAATTCCAGAGAATCTGTTAAAAGTCGTCATTGTTGGTTTGTGTTGTTTATTTCATTTCATTTCATATTTAGAAATGATGGGTTCATGGACGAAAAATTCTGCAGATAGCAGAAGAGAAATTTGGTTTTGACTTAATGATGGTTTAACATATAGCTGATGGTATTAAGACTTTTATAGTATAGTAATTGGTATAAAACAATACTTGTAGTTTACAGTACAGATAAATGTTAAACTTGTTTTAGAGTAGTGGAATAGGCATGAATTGTGCTCTTTGTAGTGAATAGATATATATTACATTGGTCCATATAAGAGACTAATGTTGATTGGTTATAATAAGTAGTTGATTTTATTTGAACTTGATTATTATTTCATTATGTATATTTATTCTGAAAAATGTGGGGATATATGAAGTCATGTGTGAAAACCAAGGGGGGTGACATTGTGTTATTTTGATTTGTCGTGATTATTTATGAATTGTGGTCTTATTTAGGTTGCATATTACCTTGTTTGTTTATTTTCCCTTGCAAAAGTTATAATGATTTTGCTTCTTGCGTTGCCCTGACCATGTTTAAAATAGTTTTTCTTTTGGCGTTCAGTTGTGGGGAATTATAAAATATGAACTTGTTAATAGGGTCCTTGGGAGTTCTGGATGCACAGTTACGTTCAGAAAATATGAGGCAACATTAAGAAATGATCTTCATGGGGTAGAGGGAATCACATGGATTGAGAGCCATGGAGAGATATAGTTGACATTAAAAATGGCTGCGGTTGTCAGAAACGATTGGAATAAACGTGGACTGAGAGCCATGGGGTGTGGATTAAGTAAGTAAGTTCACAAAAAGCGGGGAAAAGTGTTTTGTTATAAATTATGATTGGTTATCATGTTCAATCGTTTTGCATTGTTCAATTTTTAAGTTGTTCGAACTTGTTAGAAAAATAGTTACCAGTTGCTCTCTATGAGTTAATAGAAACACATGGATGTGGGGGATGAAATAGGAGCTGCATTAGACAGCGTTAATAGAAATACATGGATGTGGGGGTTAAAATAGGAGCTGTATTGAACAGCGTTAATACATAGATGGGAAATGAGTGGTTTAACTCAAAAAGGGGGCGGCTGTGCTTATCAGCATAAAATAAACATTGGATAATTGGGGGATGCTGTACTTATGGCATGAAAGAAGAAGTGTAAATTAAAATATAGGTTGGGAAGGTGTGTTACAGATAGAAAGTACAATCATATATTGCTAGCTGTTGTTGGCAGCGCAAATAATACAAATTTTTCACTGAGTGTAGAAGGCTGGAGTTTTAGATCGATGTAACTTTTGACAAGAGCATTTATTATTAACAAAAAATGAAGATTAACGAATTATATGATTTGGGTTTTTGAAAACTTTATTTTATAAAGTTTTGAAAGTGCATGGGAGGATAAATGTGATAAGTGTGACTACTTCTTACTACTCTTCGGTGCGCACCAACCACTTTCCTGTCTATCTTTCCTGTCTATACTGTGTTGTTGAGAGTATGATAAGTTGTAGAAATACATAAGAATCTTCAATTTTTGTTAACCATAATTTCGATCGGCATTTTATCAATGAAATGAAGCGGGTTGCTTTGCGAAGAATATTGTAAGATGAGTTTTTGTGATATAGACTTACGATATGTGAATAATATATGTGGATGTTATAGAGTATGGGGTCGTGGCGGCTGGCTGAATAGAGAGAGGTGTAATAATAAGAGTTCCAGGTTAGAGTAGAGGTATATGAATTTTGTAGTTGGGAGTGGAGATAGATTAAGATTGTTTGGTACAAGATATGTAAGCGGATTGCTTAAGCTTTTACAGAAGAAGAAGTAACTTTAATTGTGTGGGATTATTGGGTTAAGTGTCTTAAGTCATAGATTTGGGGTAAATGAGTTGTGGAATTAAGACTTTTCGGGGAAAAGTATTGTTAGGGTGGGAAGGTAATATAACAGTGTAGCCTGTTATCCGGAGTTTAGTTAGGTGGCACGGCGTGAAAAAAGAGGGAAATAAATAGATGATGCACGCGTGAGCACCGTAGTTAAGTAGTTAGGGACGCTCACGTGCTGACGTAGGGATAAACAAGGGCTTAGTTACAACTCAGCCGCCGAACCACCAACATGTATCTGCTTTGATAGTCCATGTATCCGTTTTGATAATACTGAAGCTTCTTCAATTAAACTGAGTCATTAACAGTCATCGGTGGCTTGTCTTCATACATTCAGCATTTTATATTGATTTCGTGAAAGCTTCCAAATAGCTGTGCGTTAATGTGCGCATGGAGTGACCAGAAATGATACCGCAATTTAGTCATCATGTGTCAATTTCTAAGGATCTGTTCAGCTATCTGTGTAGTTTGTTCACACATACACATGGGTAACAGACCCGCTTTGAGTCTTCGTGAAAGATTGTCTACTCTGCTGCTTACCGTTCAGAGACAGAACATGATTATTACCTGTTTTGCACTATGAAAATAGTTGTCAATGTCTCTGTAGTGGCCTTCCTTCTTAACGGCCAAGCTGTTGGCCCTTTTTTCATTGAAGTGTATAGATTGATTCGTATGTTCGTGTGTTGTCTCATTTGACAACATGTTAGCTCTCACGTTTCTTGGAATGTCACACTATGTCAGTTTCCACCGCAATATTACTCTTCTGTTGGTATTCAATGTGTGTGTGTGTGTGTGTGTGTGTGTGTGTGTGTGTGTGTGTGTGTGTGTGTGTGTGTGTGTGTGTGTGTGTGTGTGTGTGTGTGTTTTCTGTCACCGCTGAGGGCTTGCGGAATTGAAAATTCATCACTGTGGAATACAAACTGTTGCCATTGACATTGTGCTGATGCTGTAATGTTTAGGGCCTGCAGTTTGTCTGAATAGTATTATGCTGATGCTGTAATGTATAGGGCCTGCAATTTGTCTGAATAGTTGGAGCAAAATATCCAGCATCCAGTATTTTTATAATAGCTCGCTTTATGACATCCTTGTCAAAGCTGTCTACAATTGCCTTTCTACCTACTGTTTGCTTATCGCGTGTTGGTTTCATTCCAGATTCTTGCACCCATCGACGAAATGACCGTTTACTCAAACCCAATGCATGCATTGTTCTTTTTTCAGGTTTTGTAACAATTTGAAACAGTTTCCTGCAATTAGGTTCTTGACAAAAATACGTGTACAACTTCATAGCGATGCTTTGAAGTGTACGAAATTTCACAATCAATCCCATTCAACAATATTCACACATTCCGATGTTTGCGATAAATTGTAAGATTCATAAAATAATGTTTCACGAAAGGACCCACATTAGGACGACACCTCTGAACACTCCCATTTAACTGCGACCCGTCCCTGCCATAACGTGTACCACGAAGCAATTTTGAAGAAAAAAAATCGCGGATGTGTCTGGGTGAAGGTGTTTAAAGGTGTTTAAAGGTGTTTTTAAAATGTGGCCTTAATCTCTGAACCGTAAATTATATACCGCATACAAACAAACATTGAAATCTGCTGTACAATCTCCAGAACAAAAAAAAAATTATATAATAATAAGGTTATATGCTAAATCTCATCATTTTCGCTCAGTTGGTTACTGAGATATGGAATTTTATACTGGGGCAGACAAAAGTAAACAGACTATAACCGCTGCTGGCTGGTCTACTCTAGATAAAACATTTTTATCCCGGGAAGGCTAACTCGGTCAACAAACGCCCGCTGAAGACCGATGTGTCGGACTAGGGGCGCAAAACTGGGCACAACGCAATTACGTCTGAAAAAACACCCCGGATAAACGCAGAGGAAGAAGAACAAGAAGTGCATTTTTATGAGTAGTACTACGTGTGATGGAAAGCCCATTTTCCTCATGATTTCCCAAAGTTGCTGGTGTTGTACAGTCAAATGCCTATGAATAATCCACAAAACATGAGAACAGATTTACCTTAAATTCACTGCACTTCTCTATTATTAAACGCATGAGTGAGTGCGTGGCACGACACTGTGAGCTGTGAGTTTCGTGTGAAATGCTTTTGAATCTGCCCGAGGTCTTTTGGAATGTGACTGCATGTTCGGAGCGATGGCAGATGGCTATGTCCCAGAGTTGACCGGTTTTTGCCTTATGCAGAAATGCGTGGCTGCTGGGCTTCTGGTTGACTGCCACTACCATTGACGATGAACTGTATTTCGTGGACTGTGTGGGTGAACATCTAGGAAACATCCAGATGGGAAAATGACTGCAGATTCCATCAGAAATGAACTGGGTGTTTTGTGGGGGACTATTGTGTTGACATTCTGGCGGCGGCATTATGCACAGTGTATCTGTGCGGGCTGTTGTTTGTCGAGACTCCTGTCTTTTCCACTTTTCACATTGGGCAGTGGGGAGCATTTTGTATGATTTTCACTGGCACAGGAACGGAGCATAATGGGGACGACCCGTTGCTGTGAAGTTGGAACTGCGACTAACTAACTAACTAACTAAACGCATGTTGACTCTGTAATCTTTTATTCCTCTTCCTTGTCTAAACCCAGCTTGAACCACGTTAATCTCTTCCATTTCTTACGAAGTCTTACCATTATGATGTTTTGTAGAATTTTACTTTCATGACTGATCAGGACAACAGCTGTATAGTTGGTGCATAATTTCATGTTGCCCTTTTCTGGGTATTGTAATGAAGACGGTTCTCTTCCAATCTTTTGGCCATATACCATATTTCCCAATATGGTATCTTTTTACATACTGCGTAAAAGATGTGTATGCTTTCTTCTCCTCGCGCTTAATTGGTTCGACTGATATCTCATCTTATCCTGGTGATTTACCATTCTTCAGGTTCTTTAATATTACCCATACAATTTAATCTAAAGAGAGTTCGGGTTCTGTCTCAACTGCCCTTCGTTCATATATCTCATTCATATCCTCACAGTCATTAATATATACATTCCACTGCAGTATTCCTGCCTTCGGTTTTTTTTTTTTTTTTTTTTTGTTGGGGGGGGGGGGGGGGGGGGGGGGGGGGGGGGGGTTCTATAATTGTTCTAGATTCTGTTAATGTATTTCCCAACTTGGCACAGATAACATTGAATTGAAATTGAATATTTATTATCAATAACTTCATTTCTTTGAACATTTCGTTATCTCTTCCATTCTTATGACATTGTTCTGTTCTAGTACAACAATCTTGTGTATGTGTGTGTGTGTGTGTGTGTGTGTGTGTGTGTGTGTGTGTGTGTGTGTGTGTGTATGTGTTTTTTTGGTCCTTTCTTGTGTTACTTCTTATTTCTCGTGTTAAAGATTTATTCTTCATCCTGCTTATATCGGTTTCTCCTCCTTTCCGTTTCAGTTTTCTTCGTTGTATTAATTCTATTGTGTCTGATGTAATCCATGGCTAATGTTGCTTATTCTTGATCGGAATTAAATCTTTGACTGCTGTTATCAAGATATTACTAGCGTGTACTGCCAATTCATCAGGTGTGATGTTTTACTTATTATCTTACATAATATTACTACGTAAGCCGGTAAGAATGATAAATTAGTTAGTAAGGTAAGTAAAGGTCTTTTTTCTATACTTTGAGGCTTGCTTGCGTTCGCTGGCTGTGAACTCCAGCGTGAAGTCCTGTATGTCGGATGAAGACATCCCATTGTCCAACATCAGTGTGATGTCATACCGGACTGAGGTTTGCGTGAGTATCCGTTGTTCCATATCTGGTTTATTAATGTGCAGACTGGTGGCCTGGTGGTTCCTCGCCGTGCAGGCAGATACTCTCCAACTTCGGGGGGATCAGCGATCCTACTACGTTAGCCAGGACCCCGACGGGACCTGTTGCCCAGGATTCACGACTAGGACGTGTTAGTAGGTCTTGGCCAGTATAAAACCTGGCCCTGGTGCCTTGGAAACACCTCTGCGTCCCACACTTTGAGGTGAATTCGGTAGAGGTGTTAACTTCGTATTTTTAATAAACCAAAACGGCACACAGTGGGTGATGAGATCATTATCATGCCCGCCGCCTTTATTTCCCTTGTCATTTCATGGCACAATTTTAGAGTGGGACGACCTGAGTGTGTAGGCCAGTGTTATATTATTAATCCACAAATCTGAGACGAGTATAGAACAATCATAATTATTCCTTCTCTTGTCACAAGGGACAACAAAGTGCGCGTGTGTGTGTGTGCGCGCGTGTGTGTGTGCATGCGTGTGCATGTGCATGCGTGTATGTGTGCATGCGTGTGTGTGTGTGGTCCCTTCCCCCCCCCACCCCGCTTTAAGTTGGAAGCTCCTCTAATCTGATTATGAGTTAGCTGCTAGAGGTCGCGGTTATGAAGCCGGCAAAGCATGGGATCTGATTATTATTGAGCTGCTAAAGGACAAAAGTATGACAAAGGTTAGGGGCCAGCTCTCACCGTTCGCTACGGTACTTAAAGACTGGCCACCAGTTTCCCCGTGAATTCAGGTCTAAACAACGTGATTGTTCTTACACCACACATGCCAACAACAATCACATCGTGTATTTTTAATGACTGTCTAGTATTTGATAATATTGCCATTCCAAGTTTTGTATTTACCTGTTATGTTACATGAACTTAACAGAGATTGAATATAAAACTTGGACCGGCAATATTTTCAAATACTGCACAGTCATTAAAAATACACACTATATGTCTACATACACATACAAACATACAGGATGGCCAAACGGTCGACTGATAAACTGACATGATTGCAGACAGGTAGATGTTAAATGAAGGTAAAAGCCAGAGAGTGGATTTGTTGCAAAGGGTTACACCCCATGTGGCTAGATCTTCTCTACAAAGACCGGCCTACCGAAAGTGTCGCACAGAGCAGAACCCCATAGCTCCAGCGACGACACCTGGGGTCCGCGAAAAAATTTCATCCGTGAACCTTATGACGGGGCCCATTGTCAACATCTTCCCTGGGGTGAAGGGAACAGGCTATCACACACACACACACACACACACACACACACACACACACACATATATATATATATATATATATATATATATATATATATATATATATATATATATATATATATATATATATATATATATATATATATATATATATATATATATATATATCGGGATGACTTCAGATCTGGGACTGGGACAATTTCAGTCTACGACCCCACCAGTCTTCGGATACCTATCTCTCTCACAACCGGCTAAGGGATGTTACCCTTTCAAACATCGTCCTGAACAAATGACGCAACTCTGGCATCTACAAACTCAACAATAAAAGTGTATTGTACAAAAGAGTGAAGATAATGTGGATGTAGTGCAGATCTGTCTGTTGTGAGCTACTCACTATAAGACAGATTCAGCGGTACACGTGCTAAAGCATCACGCCACAAATAGATGTCACTTAGCTTGTAGGTTCTCGCAGCAGGTCCTCAGTCTTCGACCAGATATCACCTCCTCCTAGGTGACAGCAAGTCAGGCTAATGACAGTGGAACACCAGAGCATGTGTCCAAATGAGACTCATTGTTTTTGTCCACATCCTATCAGATTGAAGCCTCCATCATAGGTCTATATTTATAGTAGCATAGTTTAGACGTAAAGTTCATAAAAGTCCAATGACCAGTGCTAGATCTTCAATATAACATTGTTCATGGCTAGATGCACAATAGCCTAAAGTCTCTGGATAGATTCACACTCATAGCACAGATTCTCATGAACTCAGTGTTTCTTGATATATCATACAGTTGTTTGGTAGTCGGGTAGGTTAACAGTGTGGCACAGTTGGACGATTACACAAACCATACTTGCCCAGCAGCCTTCGTTATAAATGGTGGATGACTTATTCTGGAACTGCTCTGAGGGCATAGACGACTGACCGGGTGATGGGTAGTAGGATCACCTCACGTCAGCTGGTCTGTCCAGACTGTTGATGTTGACACAGAATGATGGTTTTACTGACTGTCCATCACTCCTCTCCGGAAGGTAGAATCTGGCAAAATGACAAAAACAACCCTCGGTGAGATTCACATGGCCATGACCTACCATATGGGGATACACTGTATCTTTGTACTCAGAGAGTGAATCACCTCCCCAAAAGGGGTGGTGGTTCAATTACAGGCCATGCCTCAGGGTCAGAGGAAGAATAAGGTCTGGGGTCCGACAAGCAGCTGAATAGACCATCTGTTTCCCTGGACTGGTGATAGAGTGAACCCACCGGTGAGTGGTCATGAGTGTCTGTGCCCCAGTTTCCAAGAGGAAGTCTTCTAATGACATACAGGGTTAGAGGGTCTACAGTACCCATAGGCAAGATGGCCCTGAAGGAGAGCCGTTGGCAAAACCCCCTTCCAGCTCTTCCCAGGTAGTCCTGCTTTCCCCCGTTCATCACCCCTGTAACAATCAGAACATGTCTGCTGTATCATTCCTCCTTCTTGCCCCTCCCCGTTGTCCTCCTCACAGGAACCCACTATGGATTAAGATGGTAGTCCGTTAAGGAGACTTAGAACATAAAGTGTATGAGGAAGGCAAAGAAAACCAGTGGTCGCCCCACCAAAAGATGTAACCTCGACACACGCGGGATCGTTCAAATGACCTCCGATTCGATAGAGGACATTCCCACGAGATTCGTCTTGTCCGGCCGATTCGCCCGATATCTTACACGATAGCTTTAGTTACGCCATCACCGACTTCCGGTTTTGTAGACTACGCCGGAGTTCAAAGGCAGCCCAGTAGTGCCCGTACATTACTAACACCGTCAAGCCAATCCTAATTCTTCCCAAACAATTTCTTGGCAGGCGACACTATGCAGTCCATACCTGCACTTTTTACAGCAGTTCAGATTGTTTGACGCAGGCCCGTAATTGGGTCACGTCAACAAGCCTGTTCCGGTAGGGAAAATTACAGGCTCGCCCCTGACCTACGGGTGAACATGGCTGCATGCACTATGCAACATCGGGTGATTGCGATTTCGACACGAACCGATTTAAGAATGGTAGCATTCTTACCTTTTTATTCTGTCAGGCAGTTAGAAGTATGGAACCTCGTCCAACTTGGGGACTTAATGTCTACAGTCTTCAAACTGTACACTGACACTGGTCCAATTTCTTCCTGTTACTGCAGCCAGACAGAAGTTCTTGCCAGCCGGCCAGAACACCAATCTTCTCCCTCTGTTCTAGTCAGGTCACTGCGACTGCGCAGTTAAAACACGAATTCCGGTATCCTGATCTCTCGAACCTTCCCGAATCCAAGGGCCTAATCCTTCACTCCCTTAGGGGTAATATTATTGGATTATCTCCCTTTGACCGAAAAGTTGCTGTAGGCCGAGAAAGTTGCTGTAGACCGAGAGATGGGTATGAGTCTGGCAAATCCCGCATCTCCTGGTCGCATCCTCCAGAAATTTTTTATGACACCCAGTAATGAGCCATCCACGCCCATCGTAGCATGAGGCAGGCGGCATAGCTATGGACGCCCTCCCTCTCCCCTCCCCCCAACAGATAGATGTGAACGTAGGTAGAAAGATATGTAGACCAACAGACAAACTGATCGACAGACAGACAGACAGACAGATACGCGCGTAAAATATATATATATATATATATATATATATATATATATTATATATATATATATATATATATATATATATATATATATATATATATATATATATATATATATGAGATAGTCTCTTCGGCGCTGTGGTGAAAGCTTTACGAATGTAATTTGTAATCCTGCAAACCGCTTTCGTAACACAGCTGCCGGAAGCAGGCCGACATGCGCTAGTTTTCATTTATTGGTATGAGTGCCGGTCGTTCAGGAAGCAATAGCAAATTACTGAACGTCAACTTGCCAAGAAATCACAAACAGCCAAAAAAAAAAAAAAATGCAGGATTTGACTGTAAAGGATATGCATCTAACTGATTTTTTATTTTTTTTTAAAGTCTCTTTGAAAGTAACAGAATGACAGTGAAACATATAAACATATAATATATTTCTGTTTTATATATATATATATATATATATATATATATATATATATATATATATATATATATATATATATATATATATATATATATATATATATATATATATATTACGTTGCTTTAATGTATTCAATACAAAGTTTTCCCGTCCTGAATTTGAACAACGAAGAGACAAACAATGGATTGCACTATTTTTTGCCTAGCATATCATATTTCGCTGCATCTCGTCGGGTACATACTGCATAATTCATACAACATAAACTAAAACAATCAGATAACTTATTCAATCTGTACCTGATTAAGTGCCAGGGGATGATTAATCGTCTTAATCGACCTCCTGTATCTACAATCAACTTATAATATATCTAAACATTGAGCACAACCCACAACTGGCAACGCAGATCGTATTCCGGTACGAACCTAAGGCCTTGTCCACGTCAAATGGAAGCACTAGACTCGAGTTTCGCTCTCGTTTGAGCTCGTCAGTAGTGCAAATCCGTGACTGGACCTAGGATCTTCCTGGCCTAGGTGTTAACGACTTTCTCCGTAATCCCGTATATTCACGTGGGTAACACAGTTGCGCGAGATTCGGTAGCGGATCGCGTCGCGTTGGTTGCTTACGGGAGTATGTGAGCCGGTCGCTCAGAAAGCAGTGGCAGACTACTGAGCGTATCGTGCCAAGACATCAACAGCAGCTGAAAAATGCTGGTGTTGACTGCAATGTCCTGTAAAAGATATGCGGAAAAAATTGATAGCAGACATGTTATATTCTAACGCAATGACACAATTTCGGAGATATATAAGCTGATTTATAATCCCCCCCCCCCCCCCCCCGGATTTTAGATTTAACAATTGAGCACAACCCACTACTGGCAACGCTGATCATATTCCGGTACGAACCTAAGGCCTTGTCCACGTCAAATGGAAGCACTCGACTAGAGTTTCGCTCTCGTTTGAGCTCGTCAGTAGTGAATATCCTTGACTGGAACCGGGATCAAACCCGGATCACTGGCGTGCGACACGGGTGTGTAACCACTAAACCATGCGGCAAAATTATCATACTAGAACATCACAACGTAACCCATCACAGGCTATGGTTCATAGAAAGAAAAAAAGAAGTATAAACGGACTGGCCCAAATGGATATAGATCCAGCAATGTTAATGGACTACGAGATAGATCAGCGATTCAAAACATAGGCACAATGAACGTCTGTGGTTTTAATAGTAAAGACGAACTTATAGAAACAATGGAAGAGAGGAAAATTTGACTGATGGGAATAGCGGACACCAGAATAAAAGGGGAAGGATGCAAGCAGATACACTATAGTTACACGTTTGTCTACTCTGGAGTGGAGCAGCAAGAAAGGGCAAGACACGGTGTGGGAATAGTCATTGAACCACGGCTAGTAAGAGGAATACTAGAGATAAAATATATATCAGAAAGAATCATAACAGTGAGAATAATACAACAAACAATTACAACATATGTACAATATACACACCATCTAATACAAATAATAATGAGCAAGAATGCGAGGAATTCTACGAAGACATCCATGGCGTGCTAAATAAAATGTTTGTCCATAAAGAATTATGATGACCATTCAATTCATCCAGTGGGGTTGAAAGTATGGAGCTGTGAGTTCTAAGATGGCTGATAAGGCCTATTTTAGCTCGAAATGTTCTTTGACATGTGGACAAAGAATGCTTGACATTTCTGGAGGAGGATTTCCTGCAGTGGTTTTTCTGTCCTGCCTTTCCTTCACAGTTCTTGCAGTCTTGGTTGCCTCACACGTGACTGCACCCTTGCGTAATGATGCACGCCACGAATTTCGGTCTCTGGCTGCAGTCTCCCAGGTGTCATGATTAATTCCAAAAGCATTCAGTGAGATTTTCAGTGTCTTTAAAGTGTTTCCTCTGGCCGCCTTGGGAGCGTTTACCACAACGCAACTCGCCGTAAAAAATTCCTTTAGGGAGCCTGTGATCTGGCATGCGAGTCAAGTGACCAGCCCAGCGAATCTGATTCTTCATTAGTAGAGTGTGGATACTGGGCATGGACGCTCTTTCTAGGACTTCAGTGTCTGGGATCTTGTCTTGCCATTTAATCTTCAGTAGCTTCATAAGGCAGACTGTGTGTAAGTGGTTTAATTTCCTAGCGTGTCGCTGATAAACAGTCCAGGTTTCACAAGCATATAGCAGTGTGGATAATACAACTGCTTTGTAGACTTTTAGCTTTGTTTGCAGGCTTATTCCAATTCTGTCCCATACATTCTTGTACAGTCTGCTAAAGGCCACGCTGGCCTTAGAGATTCTTGCATTCACTTCGTCATCAATTGTGGCAACTTGTGACACAGTGCTGCCAAGATAGGTGAATCTGTCCATAACACTTAATCTATGACCATTCACTTTGATATTCGGCACAGTGTGATTAATCCCTGGAGCTGACTGGTACATAACTACAGCCTTCTCCAAGTTGATATTGAGCCCAAAGTTGGCACAGGCATGTAAGAAAGCTGAAAAATTGTGTTGCATGTCTGCCTCAGAGTTGGCATATAGAGCGCAATCATCAGCAAACAGGAGCTCTCTGACGGTGTCACTGTTAATTTTTGTTTTAGCTTTCAGCCTTCTAAATAAAATAGATAAGCAGGACAACATCATAGTTATGGGAGACTTCAATGCAAGACAAGGACACAACAGAGCGTTCATAGAAAAACATCTTGGAGCATTTGGAGACCAACATAATGAAAGAAATGATAACGGAAGTAGACTGATAGAGCTATACAACCAACGCGACCTCTATATAACAAACACATTCTATATAAACACAAAGACTCACAAATATGCACATAGTCTAAATGGAACGATCTAGATACTAAAAGCCAAATTGATTTTATATTAACAAGAAACAACAGAAAGAGAAATATATTAGATGCAAGGGCAGTGCCCAACTTAAGTATAAACACAGACCACAAAGCAGTTGTTGCCACAATAAGAACCAACAGTAGAAGAAAGCAAAGGCCAGGAAAATACATGCCTTGGGAATCAGTTAACTTAAAAAAAAAAAACCTCAAAGACGAGACGGTGGGGGGAAATTATGAGAAAGAACTAACTGAAATCTTTGTAAAATTATCTATAGAAAGAAAGACAGTGGAAGAAGAATGTGAGATGTTCACATCAAGCATTTTAAATACTGCAAAAATAAAATGTGGAACCACGAAAAAATGCAAAACACGGATAAAGAAAATAACAAGTTGGTGGAATGCAGAAGTAAAGAAAGCTGTAATAGACAAAAAGGAAACATATAAAAAGTGGTCGAAAAGCAAACAGGAAAGCGATTACATAGAATATAGAATAGCGAGAAAAGGTGTGAACAGAATAGTAAAGAGAGAAAACAAAAAGACAGGGGGGGGGGGGAGTATGGAGAAACCATAAATAAAAACTACAAGGAGGCAAATATAAACTTCTACAAAAAGATAAGTGCAATGTGAACTAGAGGAGAACCCTTTGGTCCAACTGAAATAATTAACAGCGAAAATGGAGAACCAATTAGCGAACAAAAACAAATCCTAATAAGATGGAAACAGTACTTCGAAAATCCACTGGACAGACTTCAGAACCAATTCGCAAATAAGACAAGAGACTAAGCAAGATACAGTATCCAATTTCATAAGAAGACGCCGTTGGAACTACATCGGCCATGTACTCAGAATGGACAAGACAAGACTCCCCTACCAAGCCCTCATATGGTCACCGGTAGGGAAAAGAAAACGGGGAAGACCAAGAGAGACCCTGCGTAGAACCATCATTAGAGAAGGCTCATTCAATGGCCAAGTAAATATCCAAGATCTACAACAGGTAGCAGCGAACAGCCAGGCATGGAGAGACAGGACTTCTGCCCTATGCGCCGCCTTAGGCTCAAGAGGAAAGACTAACTAACTAAGTACTTCGAACAACTTCTGAACATCCCATCAGATGTCACAGGAATTCAAGAAACCGAAACAGATGCCACCAAAGAACTAGAACCAGACATACTGAAAGACGAAATTATAGAAGCCGTCAGATTAGCCCCTTTGAACAAATCACCAAGACAAGATGAAATACAAAATGAACTAATTAAAGCAGCAAGAGTAGTAGAAATAGCATGGTTACTTACACAATTCAACCATGTTTGAGTAGAACAACAGACACCACGAGACTGGGGAGACGCCATAATTATCCCAATTTGGAAAAACAAAGGCAACAAACGAGATTGCACACGTTACAGAGGCATTTCACTGTTGAGTTATACTGGGACAATATTTTGCAAAATTCTTGAGAAAATATTACGAACTACTATAGAACCCCAGCGAAGCACAACTTGGATTCAGGAAAAACAAAGGATGCACAGATGCCATTTTTTGCCCAATCAATCGAATTCAATGAAACACTCTACTTAGCCTTTGTCGACCAAGAAAAGACATTTGATAGAGTAGATAGAAACAAGCTGTGGGAAATTCTTAAACAATATGGAGTGAGTACACACCTAACAAACCTATGTAAAAGCTTATACAACACTGAATGCACAGTGAGAGCAACTGGAGGACACTCAGAACCATAAGATCCGGAGTACGACAAGGTTGTGTCCTGTCCTTGTTCATAACATATATAAACAACATATGTAAAGAAACCAGCCAAACAGAGACCATAAGAACACTGCATGACGAGAACATGGAAGAAGAACCATCTGCAAATCTAACCATTAGAGAACTCCTGTTTGTGGACGACCAAACACTATTAGCAAAATCAGAAGCTGAATTATAAGACCACGTGAATGGTCTAAATGAAATATGTAGGGAACATAACATGAAAATTAGCTAAAGTAAAACAGAGGTATAACTGTAACTAAAGAAGAAACAACAACAACGATTCACCTAAACGAACATCCCTTGAAACAAGTAAAAAAGTTTCAAGTACCTATGTCTATGAAGTATAATATCATCAAATGGCAAATCAGAAGACGAGATCGAAAATAGCCTCAATAAGGCAAACCAACTCATTGGACAAAATGCACCAATACTAAAGAACAAACATGTATCAATAACTATTATGAAAGCACTTACAACACAATCTTCCTACCAACTCTATGTTACCAATGCCAAATCTGGACGATGACTGCAAAAGAGAAAAGAAACATCACAACAACAGAAAAGAGATTCCTAAGAAGAATACTCATTGTATCAAGAAGAGATCAGATCAGAAATGAAGAAATCAGTGCTAAAGTGGGGGTTGTAGCTGCACTATATTTTATTAGAAGGTAGCAAGCCAAATGGTTTGGCCATGCAAGTAAGTTACCAACTAATAGTATACCACAAAAAGCAATGATGGTCAGACCAGGGGGAAGCAGAGGAAGAGGCCGACCACGTAAACGATGGACGCAGGGAATAACAGTCCATGGGAATATCGGTACATAAAACCCATAAACCGGCACTCTCCCGATGTTTATACTTCACCTCAACATCGCAAGTTACAAGAAGAACATTATAAGATGAGATGAGTAGTTTTTCACGTATCTTATATATTTAAAGTTCTAGCACAACCCACTACTGGCAACGCTGCTGATCGTATTCCGGTACGAACCTAAGGCTTTGTCCACGTCAGATTAGAAGCACTAGACTCGAGTTTCGCTCCCGTTTCAGCTCGCCACTAGTGCATATCCCTGACTGGACCCGGGATCGAACTCCGGATCACTGGTGTGTGAGGCGGGTGTGTAACCACGCGGCTCACGCTAGACGCGGGCCAAATTATCACACTAGAATATCACAGCGTCACCCATTGTGGGGGTGACCATAGCGTTGCCTCTAATCCAGAAACAACCAAATAAATCAATATATCTTATATATAACACTAATCTTATTTTGGGTATGTAAAAACCAAAGACACGAATGGTCGGAAAAGATAACTATTGGGGTGGGGAGGGTGTACCAAGGAATGGAAAGACCACCACATTGATGAATTGAAGACCTGTAGATTAACACATGACAATAACAGAGTCAGGACATGAAAGCGTAACATTACATAAGACTGCTATGACAGCTGTGGTTATGGGGACAAAGTTCTGCTCGGAACATACCATTGTATTATTACTAATATTTACACTGCTATATTTTTTCTCTTTTGTAATAGCACCCATTAAATGAATATATAGTATCGTTTTCAGTTTGAAACATCGCTTTCGTCATTTATAATTCTATTAAATCTGTGACAATTCCCCCCCCCCCCCCCCCCCCCCCCCCCCCCCCCCCCCACAATGCAAGTCTTTCATCTAATTCTAACAGGTGTTTTCAGATATGTTCTGTGCATCGCAGTTTTAGGTAAAGAGATATATAAACCCAGCTGGTTTTTTCACAACTTTCTTTTCTATGTATTTACTTTCTCATATATTAAGTTGGTGTTGATATATTTTAATCATAATCCATGTGTTAATTATATAAATGAAAAATAATGTTCTTATTCAACTTCCTTTCTATGCTGATTAAATTGTTTGTTTGATTTGTTTTGTTTTTTTTTGTAGCATGTCCTCGGTTGAATTCACTGGCAGTTGAATATTGCACTTGACAACCTGGCACATTGCGAATACAAACATGGCTGCCTCTTTCTGTGGAAGTGTTCTATAATGTTCTGTGCTGGTGTACAGTAATTGTGCCGGCCTGGTGTTGTAGTTTTACCGAAATTCGAATGGAAAATGAGCAAGAAGGCGAAGGAAATGATTGGGGGATGTTGTGTATGTTCAGATGAGAGCGGATGGAGTGAAAATCCACTTGTTTACTGTGACGGGGCGGGTTGTAATGTTGCAGTTCACCAAGGTAAAAATTGAATGTTTATTATTTTCTTAAGTGCAGTTGCACTCGCAGTTGTACTTGTAAGATTGTATTTATAAATTAAAATAGTATAGTATATGGTATATTCTAATGGTAGAATTTCAGTGCAGCTAAGCCGTACTAAACGTTATGTTTGTTAAAGAGGTATAAAGTTAAAGTAAAATGGAAAACGATTTAAAATTCCACTTTGAGACTTTGTTACTTATTAAATAAAAGCTTTTATTTTTATTAAATTATTAAGGTTTTTTAAAAATATATTTTCTAATGTGTTGAGATTGTAATTTGTTAATGTCATTGAATGATTTTTCTCATTTAACCCCCCCCCCACCCCCCCCCCCCCCCAAAAAAAAATGGAAATGAAAAACGATTTAAATGCCACTTTGTTACTTATTACTTACTTATTGGATAATAAAGCTTTTAATATTTTTAATAATATATTTTCAGATTTATTGAGATTGTATTTGTAATAAGAATTTGTTATTAACATTTTTATAATTTAACAAAAGCAATAAACTCTACTGGATAGAGCTGACAAAATGAAACACAATGGTACATTCTCAAGTCGCTTCAGTTATTATTTTAAAAATATCATTTTTGTTTGTGAATCATTTATTATGTTTCACACGTAAGTAAAAGTACAAGATTTGCAGAACAAAAATGTTGGATACTAATAATTTAAAAATGAAATGCATGTTTTAACCCTGCCCATCTGTGTCGTACATCAGCACTGAGGTTTATGTTTCTTTTTAGCCAGCACTTTCTACCCTTCAGCCATGTGGTGATACATGCAAGTGTTTAAGTATCAGTTGTGTTGTTCTATATAAAATAAATTATTACTTTTGTCTGGTGTAGGTAAATGGAACCATTTCCCGATATCTGTAAGAGCAGGACATTCAAAGAGATGTTCGACAGTGAAACATGTTCATTTATCAGCTGTCATTTTCCATATAATAAATTCAGTTATTCTTTATGTCTGGCTCAGATGGAGAGAACAATGTCCTTACATCTACAAGAGCTGGACACTCAAAAGGATGATTTTTGAGAATTGTAAAGATATTTACAAAGCACACTCCAGAGTGAGCTCTGGTTGGAGTCTGTTCAAGTGCATGTTTATGTGATATATGTTGTGTTTGAAGTCTGACCTGATCCTTTCTCGTAAAATAGTTTATGTTGTCTCTGTGATCAGGATTGACGTGTATTTGTATACTAATACTTGCTTCATAGTATCTATCTTCAGTGGTCCACATGTTTAACCTAGTTTCTTTATTTAGAGCTGTCATTAGATGCTTGAGACTTGTTGCTGTATATGGTTATTCTTGTTGTCTCAATCCTTTCTTTGTCAGGCTATCTTCCTTGTCATATCTGGTATGTTACAATGGCCAGAGGTCCACTGAATTATGCCTGTTTTAGTTGGTGTGTCTGCCTAACACATCATGATACTTATTTTCTGTTTTCCAGTAGGGCAAACAGTTTGTGTCTGTACGATGAGGTGAAATATAAATTCTAGTTGTACTATGTGTGAATGAGCAAGTTCTAGAAGAAACAAATGAAAACCATAAATTGATGAGAGAAATTGGACATAGACCATCAACATTTTTTGGACATGTAATGAGAATAAGAAAATTAGAGAACTTGGTGACAACTGGCAAGATTGAGGGAAAAAGAACAAGAGGAATGCAGGGAAGTAAATATCTAGATAGCTTGGCCGCGTGGGATGATCGAGACAAGAACACGTAGCTGGTCTATGACTCTGGTGATCGCTTGAGATAGCAAAACATGACCGCCCACACTTAATCTACATGGCATGTGATGATGATGATGATAATAACTATGTGGGCTAACTGCTTGAGCAAGTGACCTTATTCCTCAACCAGTTAAATCCTCCCAACGGACACCAACAATAGTATATGTGTTTTAATGATAGTATTTTTGTGTGGTTAGTCAGGTCTTAGTTAGATATGACTAAGCTACCTTATAACAGTATATGGTATTACCTGCTGTTTGTTAGTGCCGATTGTTGGGCAGCGCTCACCAAACACAACAAACAACCCACATTGTGCCAACAGCTTTAGGCAGAGGAGCACAATTTGGAGGGTTCAAACCTTATCCTAGTGTGATGAAATTCAACCTAAAGACTTAATGTCATGGCAGGGCAGACCAGGTCCTAAGCCTTGGTTGGCAGCTGGGCTAGGGTGGAAGTTCCGACAGGCGGACAGTTAGTTTAGTTTAGTCGACGGATCAGCGTCATGGCGGGTGTAACCCATAAGTGCTCCGTTCTACTCCTAACCCAAGCCTGAGTCTGGAGAATCTCAGCTCAGTGCATGAACGCTGTAGCACCGGTGAGGATCCTGAAATACTTTGGGTAGATTTCAAAGTTTTGCCCGTCGTTAGGCTACTCCTTTTCAATTTCTAACAGCTTGTCTTGTTCTTGATGTATTGGTGTTACCTTTCCTCTGGAGTAAACTAGGCAGGCCAAGAGAGGGATCATGCTGCATGGGCAACACATGGTCTCTTCATTTCCAGTATATTTAGAAGCATCATCATGTGGAGATCATTTTCAGAATGTTGCTCTCATCACAGCCTTCCAAAGATTCTTGATCTCAGTTCAGCTGCCTCATGGATTTTTATGCCAAAAGTATCTGTAATGTCATATGTATAGTTTTATGTGTATATCTTCAAGCCATGCCTCTTAGAAGCATACTACAAATAAATTTGTGCATAAAAACATAATTTCTGCATTTTATTTGTTCCTTTTTCTTCTGGTGAGTACATCACACCTAGTTATAAACCATACAACTCAGAGGTCCAGGTTTTGACTTGCAGTGCATTTGTGTCCAAGGCAACAGGCTCTATCCATCTGTAAATACAATATTTGAAAAAACAAAATTAAAATGTGATTCATTTCATGAAATATTATCATGTTGTTTTTATTTTCTGCAGCTTGCTATGGCATTGTACAAGTACCATCAGGACCATGGTTTTGTCGAAAATGTGAATCACAGGAAAGAGTGGCAAGAGTTGTGAGTATATATGTTTTTTTTTTTTAAATAATATGAGAGTATATGTATATTTATTTTTTAAACAATAAGTGTCAATATAAAAATAATCATTTGCAAGATGGATAACATGCTCAAT
The DNA here is from genome assembly GCA_014155875.1 of Cepaea nemoralis. NCBI lineage: Eukaryota > Metazoa > Mollusca > Gastropoda > Stylommatophora > Helicidae > Cepaea > Cepaea nemoralis. The sequence continues at coordinate 85,342 of JACEFZ010028249.1, forward strand.
ACATAGCTGTCATATGCAGTGAGAAAAAGTATGTTATAGTGATATATTGAACCTATACTATTGTATGCATGTGAAATATGGACAATAAGCAGACGAACATGGCAGAAACATCTGATGGCAGATTAGGTGTGGTTTCCTAGGAAAGCATAAAAAATACCATGAATTGAAACAAATTAGGTTGTCCGTCAAGAAAGAGATGAAAACCATACATTGATTATAGAAATGACATGGATAGTCGGGGTTATTTGGACACATTACAAGGAAAATTTGGTAACAAATAATATTTTTAAAACCACAGCCGTATAGTTATGTGAATTATTTATTTTGATCAGTTTTCTTGTTTTTTTTCTCTCTCTCTCCCATCCTCCTCTCTCTCTCTCTCTCTCCCTCTCTCTCTCTCTCTCTCTCTCTCTCTCTCTCTCTCTCTCTCTCTCTCTCTCTCTCTCTCTCTCTCTCTCTCTCTCTCTCTCTCTCTCTCTCTCTGTCATAAACACACACACACATGCTTAACTTGGTGTGCATATAATTGTTTATTTCATTTTCTGCAGAAGTGTGAACTGTGTCCCCAAAGAGCTGGTGCATTGAAGAGAACCAGTGAAGGAGGTAAGTTTTGTGGCAATAACAGATTGCCAATATTCAGTCAATGGTGCCGAAACAGCAGAGATCACAACATTTATGTTTTGAAGCATTGCTGTTTGAAAAAGTAAATAGATATTGGGGGTTTTTTTAAGCGGCACACTGTACATGTCAGTGATATACTTATCTAAGTTCCATTTTGCCAGATTTATGTCTTGCCAATTCTCTATGTCAGTCCCTAATTTGCCATGGTTTTTCTTCCCATTGCTCTGGACAGGGTTATAAATTCTAGTGCGCTTAACTTGTCAGTGCTCTCTTGCCAGGGTTATAACCTACCAGTGCTCTTAACTTACAAGTCTTCCATCTTGTCAGTGCCCTTTTATGTGTGTTTTGACAGGGCTCTATCTTGCCAGTGCTTTAACATGACAATATTCTATCTTGATAATGCTCTTATCTTGCCAGTGCTCTAACATGACAATGTTCTATCTTGCCAGTGCTCTAACTTGTCAGGACTATGTATCTTGCCAGTGCTCTAACATGACAATGTTCTATCTTGCCAGTGCTCTAACTTGTCAGGACTATGTATCTTGCCAGTGCTCTAACATGACAATGTTCTATCTTGCCAGTGCTCTAACTTGTCAGGACTATGTATCTTGCCAGTGCTCTAACATGACAATGTTCTATCTTGCCAGTGCTCTAACTTGTCAGGACTATGTATCCTACCAGTGCTCTAACATGACAATGTTCTATCTTGCCAGTGCTCTAACTTGTCAGGACTATGTATCTTACCAGTGTTCTAACATGACAATGTTCTATCTTACCAGTGCTCTAACATGACAATGTTCTATCTTACCAGAGCTCTAACATGACAATGTTCTAACTTGACAGGACTATCTTGCCAGTGCTCTAACATGATATAACTTTCTTGCCAGGATTCCGTCTCGCCACATCCAGTTATCATTGTTTGCAGAATGGTAAAAGGCAAGCCATGTATTTAAGGATAGCTGGGACAAAATTACACAGTCTCTAATGAACTGGGAGTTAGACTAATAAGTCAGAAGAAAAGCAACCAGTATTAGTCATAAAAGCAACCAGTATTAGTCATATTCTACATACACCAGACAACAGTAGAGGAGAAACTTGCCTTGCTAAATAGTTCTCATGTCTGTATTGTTTATCAATATTTTATATCTTTTCTAATGTGGATTTCAGTATAATCAATGATCGCATGATAGAAGTCCCAGAAATCAGCATAAATGACATAAATGCATTAACTTAATACATGTGTTGATTTATTAGTGTGGCTACTTCCTTACAGGAAAGGGAGCCACAACCCCGATATCTATATTGAGTTAGAAATTAATGGTTGGTTATGGATCCTCTGAAACGGGGCCACAACCCTGATATCTATATTGAGTTAGAAATTAATGGTTGGTTATGGATCCTCTGAAAGACTGAGTTTTAACTAAGTCCAGTGTATTGGGGTAGCTGTTGTAGCATCATGGCTGGATGGTCATTGGTTCGAATCCACATTGTGATAGATTAAAAGAATATACCTGGGCTTCCCAGTTGACCCAGTCTACAAATGGATACCGGGAAGTAAAAGCAGCTGGCACAATACTGGCTACATCACCCACCAAGTGCCGACTAATCTATGAAAATACTGATCTAGCACCATCACTTCCGGTCCCCAGAATGGCGGTTAGGTATTGAACCGCTACGACCTCTGAAGTATTTATCTTTGTGGCTGCAGTTTGCATTTCACATTTTCCTCATGTTAGACTGTTAGTATATGGTTTCATCGCCCTGCTACTGAGTGAGTGCGTGGAGCGACTCTGTGAGGTGTGATATTCACGTGGAATGCTTCTACGTGTCCGCTTTTGTTTGTACAGTGACCTGCATGTTCGGAACAATGGCTACCAGCTGTTGCTGAATTGACTGATTTGCCTTTTCGGTTCACGAGCTACGGAGTTCGTGCTTAATGCGACACTTTTGGCAGGTCACCCTGTGGATAGAGACAGAGCCATGTGAGAAAACCTGGGTCAGTGAGGTCTTTCTGGTGACTGCCGATTCCATCGACGATGAATTGTGGTTTCCGTGGATGACTTTTGTGTTGGCATTCTGGCGGCGGCATTATGCACATTGTACCTGTGCGGGCTGTTGGATTGCCGAAACTCCTGTCTATTCCACTTTTCACATTGGACAGTGGGGAGCATTTTGTGTGATATTCACTGGCACAGGAACGGAGCATAATGGGGATGACCCGTTGCCCGTGAAGTTGGAACCTCGACTTAGTAACTAACTTACTAACTGATCTAGCACCATGTGTTCACTGTGCCTTAAGTTGCATGTCCAGTGATAAAAGGGTCCCTGTACTAATGGCATTTGGGTCATCTGAGCCCTGAAAATGGCTTGTATTTGTTAGAGCGAGGTTAGTGTAGATGTCCCCAGATCTGGTACCAGAGTATGATCGCCCACTGGAACTGTGTTGCGGAGCTGTCCTTCCCCTCTCCAAGTTCAGACACCATTAAGATGTGCAGGATTGGTACTGGGACTTCACATCTGTGGGGAGGCATATTAGAATGTCACCAGGTCAGGATTAAGTACATCACTTAAACCTGGCCGATCCAAATGGGGAGAAAAAATCATCTCTTGTTTCATTCCATAACTTCGTAGTAGATATATTTGTTAATTATTATCTCTCATGTGATGGTTAACTTAATGAAATTACACACACTTTCAGGTTGGTGCCATGTTGTTTGTGCACTGTACATCCCAGAAGCATGGTTTGGTAACGTCCAGACAATGGAACCGATTGTGTTGAGATCTGTCCCTAGTGAAAGATTCAACAAGGTAAGATTATAGCTACCTTCTAGACCAGTAATATGCCTTCATTTCATCAGATTAACAGTAAAATTAAAAAACAAAAACTTGGGGATTCATGACATTCAAAATTGTGTCTCATCTTTATCAGTGCAAATTCTTGGGAGCATGAAACAGTTTCTTCTTTTTCATGTGCCTGGTCTGGAGAAGACACTGACAATCATGACTCTGCAATCCTCTCTGCCAATTTTTTACACGTGTGCGAGCATGTGTGCCACCACTACCACCCCCCCCCCCCCCCCCCCCCCCCAATTCAATATGCAGCATCCCAAAATATGTACAGACCTAATACTTTACACTCTAATAGCAGTATGTGCTGTGGGACAACCTTTGCTACCTACAACAGCATATTTGTAGCATGGGTGAATTCTGGTACACACATTATAATCCAAACCAGTGCTAGGCCGTTCTGGTCCAGCATTGAGATCAAGTGACCAAGATGAGATGGGGCTCTTACTCTAAAGAATAATTCACAAGGCAAAAGAAATAAAGGGGACCCAGAAAAAAAAAAAGGAAATACTCTTTCAGTCGGAAGCAACATACTGTGGGTGAAAGGCTATTTTTCAGGTGTACCAGTCAATATGCCATGATTGTGTATTTTATGATTACCTGTTGTTTTATGTGCAGCCATATTTGCGGGAGTAGCATAGTTTAGTCGACGGATCAGCATCACGGCACACGGGTGTAACCCGTAAGTGCTCCGTTCTACTCCTAATTCAGGCCTGAGTCTGGAGAATCTCAGCTCAGTGCACAAACTCCGTAGCACCGGCAAGGAACCTGAAATATTTTGGGTAGATTTTTAACTCAAAATTTGGAAGTGTGGAAGTAGCTGTTGCGCAGTGACTAGCACACTTGCCTGACGGTTCAGTGGCGCGTGCTTGAATTCCCTTTCAGATAGATATTTTTTTTAAAAAATTGGCCTGCCTACAATGGGTGTCAGAAAATGTCCTTGAAAGTAAAGGCGGCTGATATAATATTGAATACATTACCCAGTGAGTGTTCAATGCACATTAAGGTGAATGAATTAGTTCTTGACTGTTACTTCACCATATGCCCTGTAGGCCTCAGGGTGTGGACAATTATACATGTTACTTGTTTATGCGTATGTTAATTTATTGTAATGTGTTACTTGTATATATGATCATCACTAAACATTTCTGACTTTGAGCTGGTCATGAAGCTTCCTGATCCTTACATTCCATAGTTATCTTGAGTTCAAATCTGTTCATGTCAGCACTGATAGATCTGTGCATGCCTGCTTTATGAATGTAGTCTTTAGCAACCCTGTCCTTCTTTTCCCAGTATTATGTTATTAACTGCTTTCTTTAGTGTTTCTTTATATGGGTGTGACCAAGTCATGAGTCTTTACTTTTTGATTACTTTAAGTCTCCTTTGCTCAGTTATATTTTACAGAACTTGTTCATTTGTTAATTTTTCATTCCTGCTGGTTCTTGTCCCTTTATATTATATGACATTGTTTGTACTCAGTGGTCATATTCTTTATGTGTCACACTCTAGACCTTTGCATAGTTGACAATTGTATTCTTTATATGTCACACTCAAGACCTGTTATTTGGTTGAAGATTGTATTCTTTATATGTCACACTCTAGACCTGTTACATAAGTGAAGACAGAAGAGACACACAGAAGGTATACCTGGTTCTTGTTATTTTTCATTAGTTTGTCAGTTGGTGGATCCTCAGGAACACTAAGCTTTATGTCTTAAGTCTGATGTATTAGTGTTTAGGCCATTTGAGGCCCACAAAGGGCATACATCTATCAAAGTGAGACTGAAATAGAGACTTTCCTCCCAACCTGGTACCAAAGTACCCTCTCCACATGGATTGTTGCAGAGCCCTCCTTCCCCTCTGCAAGCCATCATAAACCAGCAGTTTGCAGTACTGGTAACCTGATACGAAGCATATTAGGATGTTAGCGGGTCATGATTCAGCACATCACATACGGACTGGCTGGGGTTGGACACGGGTTGGTCATATTTCTCCTCCATGCATTAATTGTCAGCCTACTCCAGTTCAGTCAGATGGATCTTATTTTATGATACCACAGTAAAATTATTTGTACCCAATTGTTGTATTCTTTATCTGTCACGCTCTAGACGTGTTGCATATGTGAAGAACAGAAGAGAGACACTAAAGCTACTGCGGGGGCTTGTATGCAGTGTAATCGCAACAGTTGTAAACAGTATTTTCATGTAACATGGTAAGTGCACGTTGTCGTGTTTGTAAACATAATTATCAAGCTTCACATATTTTATTATTGTTTGCCACATGGTAGAAGGTGTGGCGTGGTAGTACAATGGTTTGTAGACATAAGGATTTAGTTCCACATGTTTTATTATTGTTTGCCACATGGTAGAAGGTGTGGCGTGGTAGTGCAATGGTTTGTAGACATAAGGATTTAGTTCCACATGTTTTATTATTGTTTGCCACATGGTAGAAGGTGTGGCGTGGCAGTGCAATGGTAGGCATGCCGACCTGTTGGTCCTGTGGTTATGTTTGAATTCCCGTAAATGCAGGGATTTATTTTTTTATGGCCTGCCCTTACAGGTTCCTGAGCCTGAAAATCTGTACCAGGAAATGTTCTGGAAAGTAAAGGCAGCCAGCAAGATTTCAACCACGTAACCCATTGAATGTCAGCTAGTTTATACAAACATGAGGCTAACACCTTACAATTTGCTACCAGGCGTGAAGAGGATCCTCTACTTACTGTACATTGTTGTAAGATTGCCAATGTTTTGTGGGCCCATTTTTATGTGGCCAAATATTTTATAGGTGATGTGTTCAGTATCATGCTGTCTCACCTACCAGAAAGTTGTCTTGCTATTGATTTGATGAGGTTGAGCTGACACCAATGTCATTTGGTCCAGAAAAAATCCAGTTTCATGAAGGATTTTATCCAGTACCATGAAACTAGCATTTAAAAATGGTAGATACCCAAATATTCAAATAAGAACTTTGGTAAACCTACTAAACTAAAGATATTTTAAGTTGTAAAACATATTTATGAGTGTGGCACTGTACACATAAAAATAATTTTCTGTATGGCACTTTAGAATGGAAGAAAATTGTCATTATTGTGCAGATAATTTGTTAACCATAATATGTAATGCAATCCTTGTTAGAATACCGGCTCCATAGCGAAGGAGCTACGGACGCAGTCATACCACGTTCGAAACACAGCTGCTGGCGATTTGGCAGCCGGCCGCCTTGCACTGAGTTGTTATTAATCAAATGGTATGGGTGCTTGTCATTAGAAAGCAATGACAAACTATTGAACGTAAACTTGCCAAGAGATCAAAAAATGCTGGTGTTGACTGCTACGTCCTGTACAGGATATGCAACTAACTTTAACATGGTAGAATATTTACACCTCATCATGAGGGTGGGAAGCTTTGCTTTAGTGCTAAGTGACAGGCTTTCCCATTCTTACATCTTACATGTGGGCTTGCTAGCTCTTATTGTCAAATTGCATGTGAAAATAATTGTCATTGTCGTACACACACACATACACGCACACACACACACACGAGTGCACACACGCACACACACTTTTAGTATGATACTATACATCTCTTCGTTGCACCCTTCTATAAATGTACAATAAAGTTCAATCAATCAACCCTTGTGGGAAAACATTCTGATTTTCAACCACTAGAAGTCTGTGTGGCCATGAGGCTTAATGTGTTTGAACTTTCACTGTGCTGATGGTAGGGTAGGGGTTTCTTCCATACACCAGTCAGTTGGACTTCAATATTGACTTTTCATTCAGAAAGCAATGGCAAATTACTGACCATAAACTTGTCTAGAAAATCAACTTGGGGTAGGGGTTGATCATAACATCTTGCAAAGGACATGCACGATTCTCTTAGACTAATTATTCCTTGCCAAGGTGTTACTCTGGTTTAAAACAGAACAATACATTCTCATTGGTTTTCCATCTTTGTTTTCTTTCATCCAGAAAATTCCTGGCCATAATTTTTAGTTCTGGTAAGGTTGCTTCTCCTATTCATTTCCTGGTAGGGTGCCTCACCTAGAAGATTTGAACAGGATATTATTATTGTAAAACAATCGTAATATGTTGTCACACATTTTTAATGATCACTTTCAGTGCTCAAGCACAAGGATTGTTATGTGAAGTGACTGGAAGTTATGACAATGTCAAGTATTGTGGATACTGTTCCCATCACTACAAGAAGCTGGTAAGTGAAAGACCAGCTGTGTATTAACTTAATCAACATTACAGTATGTACAGGTTTTATTGTGTATTGTAACATGGTCATCTTTATAGTGTGTATAGGTTTTATTATGTATTGTAACATGGTAATTTTTATAGTATGTACAGGTTTTATTGTGTATTGTAACATGGTCATCTTTATATTATGTATAAGTTTTATTATGAAACAAATGAAGATCGTAAACTGATTAGAGTCATTAGACATAGACAGTCAAATTTTTTTGGGCATGTTATGAGAAGAAATGAATTGGAGAACTTGGTGACAACTGGCAAGATCGAAGGAAAGAGACCAAGGGGAAGGCAGAGAAGTAAATACCTGGATGGCTTGACCACATGGCACGGCCGAGACAGGAACATGGAGCTGATCCACGACTCTGGTGATCGAGTGAGATGGCAAAACGTGACCGCCCACGCTTATCGGCATGGCACATGATGGGTGGGAACATGGTCATCTTTAAAGTATGTACAGGTTTTATTATGTATTGTAACATGGTAATCTATATAGTACGAGAGAAAGTCAATAAGTAAGTCACAAATGGCTGTAGAAAAATAACACAATATGATAACAACGTGAAACCAGTTTATTTGTAAACATGCATTGTCCCTTTAATTCTCAACATAATTTCCACCAACATTGATGCACTTATCCCATCATTTTATCAGTCCTCCCAAACCGGCTGCATAGAACTGCATACTCTGTTTTCTAAACCATGTTTTCACTTCACATTCAACTTCGGTGTCATTCGCGAAATGTCTCCAGCCAAGGTGGGTTTTCAGTGGACCAAAAAAGGTGGAAATCGTTAGGGCCTAAGTCGGGGCTGTAAGGTGGATGTTCCAGAACTTCCCACCTTAGTTGGTTAATTTTATCCTGAGTTAATCGAGCCATATGTGGTCTGGCATTGTCATGAAGAAGCAACACTCCTCTAGTTAGCAGTCCTGGATGTTTTCTTCGAATTGCATCATGAAGCATCTATAGAACTTCACTGTACGATTCAGAATTCACATTGTCACCTTTCTTCTTGATATTGGTTAAAAGCACTCCATGACAATCCCAGAACACTGTCAGCATAACCTTCCCTGCTGATGGTGTAACCTTGAATTTTTGGACACAAGGCGAAGAAGGATGTTTCCATTGCATTGAAGCACGCTTAGATTCGGGCTGGTAGTGATGCACCCATGATTTGTCCCCAGTAACAATCCTGTTTAGCATGTCTTTTCCTTCATCTTCTTATCGACAGGGATGAAGAAAGGACAGGCCAAATCGGTTCATTTTGTGTTCCTCCTTCAATTGTCTTGGTACCCACCTTGAGCACACTTTCTTAAATTTCAATCGATCATGCATTATGCTGTATGCTGAACCATGTGAGGACCCTATTACAGATGCTACAGAGTCTATCGTTACTCGCCTGTTGCCATATGACGAGTTGTTCTTAACAGTTGTGGATTTCCTTTTTAATAATACAGGGAAAGACACGCATCAAGGCACCTGTCACCTCTAATCATCTCCACCCGCTGCACAGGTGCTTCTGTTGCAGTCTTAACAGGATGATCAGATCGACAAGATCAACAGTTTTAAAGCGCCCTTGAGAAAATTTTTCTACCCACTTATGCACCGCCTTACGGGACAAACATTTGTCAGTATAAACAGGAAGCATTTCCTTATGAATGTCATTTGCAGGCAGTTCTTTCGCCCACAGAAATCGCACAATAGCACGCTGTCCTTTGGTTGTACGATCCGTAAGTACAGTCGCCATTTTGTTTGTGCGCTGTGCATGCGCATGAGACACCTAGCGCCACCTGACGAACGGGAATATAAAGTTCGATGTTGCTGTCACCTAATGACACCTGTAGAAAACACCAACTACATTTACCTGCCATCCCACAGAACTGTGTGACTTACTTATTGACTTGCCCTCGTATGTATAGGTTTTATAGTGTATTATGACATGATCATTATTATAGTATGTACAGGTTGACTGTATTGTAACTTTATCTGTATTATTGCATGTACAGGTTAGTTGTGAAATGTAAATTGATCATCATTATAGTCTGTACATATTTTACTGTATATTGTAACTTGATCTGCATTATTGCATGTACAGGTTAGTTGTGAAATGTAAATTGATCATCATTATAGTATGTACAGGTTGACTGTATTGTAACTTTATCTGTATTATTGCATGTACAGGTTAGTTGTGAAATGTAAATTTATCATCATTATAGTATGTACAGGTTGACTGTATTGTAACTTTATCTGTATTATTGCATGTACAGGTTAGTTGTGAAATGTAAATTGATCATCATTATAGTATGTATAGGTTGACTGTATTGTAACTTTATCTGTATTATTGCATGTACAGGTTAGTTGTGAAATGTAAATTGATCATCATTATAGTATGTACATATTTTACTGTATATTACTATAGTACGTACAATTGCCAGTTGTTCCAGAATGTTCTTGTTACATTGGTTTACATGTCTTTTTGATTGCTGGAGGTGACCATGTATTTTGTTGTGTTTACTCAGAAAAACCAATCAAATGTGAAACCGATACCAGCATTCAAGCCAATCCCTAATGAGAATGGTACACCTGACTCAAGCCCAGAAAAGAATTCTCCAAGCAAGCCAGAGGAGGACATTAAGGTAATAATGTTTAGTTTATTGATTTCAAATGAATTCAATACAAGTTTGGTATATTGACATAGTGGTTAATTATTGGTTGTTGATTAATTAAGAAACAGTATTGCAAACCCATAGATACTGCCTCTCCCTTATAAAATGTTGCAAGGTGTAGATACAGATTGTTGCAGGAACATTGGTTGTAAACATGTTAGATTTGTCCCCCTCCTTGCTGGAGCCAGACTTAGTGTGATTACTTAGCAACACAGTTGTTCCACTTTCTATCTCCAGTAGTGCTAGAATGGTTTTCAAACCAGTAAGATTCTGTGACCAACACAGCCTCCTCAGATGGGAGTACCAGATCATTTCCAAATTCCAGAACATTCTCTGGGAAAGAAGGAATGCTGATTATCTCAGTTTATTCTACTGGCACCTAGTGTATGTGAAATCTTTAACTTCTTTTTCTGCTGTATGAGTTTCATTGAGTCCTACTTGACCTCTTACTTAACACAGATAGAGGGAAAGGTAATCTTGTATCAGATACAACTGTAGAGGCATGAAGTGTTAGTACATTATAGAGAAATCAGAACATTATGAGATATTATGACCAGTTTCCTTCCTGAACACGTTTCCTGCCTAGAGGGATCTCTGGTACCAATTTTATCAGACTGGTTTGACCGTCAGAGCCATATGCAGCCAAGGTATAATATTTCCTCAACTGGGGGTCAGACCTAAATCACTGAGTTGACCAGGCAGTGCATTATCAATCCATTGTATCATCTTGGCTTTACTGAACATAAAGGTAGTATGCTTAAGGTGATGTGTTTAGACTTTTAATATATTCTTTACTCTTATGTGAATATTGATATTTATAAGGCTTCATGTGGTGACATCTGATGTAAGATGTTAATGAGGATAAAGAAAACATTCATCATATCCAAAGATTCTTTTACCAGAATTAGCATCATCAAGAAAAACAGAAATATTACAAGAAGAGAACGTTGCTTATTGAAAAGTTGTGTGTTGTCTCTTCTTCTGTATGGATGCAAATGCTGGACAGTGAGTAATAGTGAAGAAAGGCAGTGGAGGTGTCATTTTTGAAAAGAATGCTGAGGTTGTCGTGGACAGAGAAGAGAATAAATGCTTAAGGACTGAGAGCTGCGATTGTTACAAGATCATAAACCAAAACCATAAGGAAAAGACAAATGAAGCTTATGTGGCATATTCACAGAAGTGGTGAATTAGAGAAATTAGACTTATTGGGGAGGGGCAGAGGAAGACAGAAGATTTATGTGGAGAGCTTGAACAGCTAAGCAACAAACAAGAATATATGCAACACCAGCTTCAATAAAATATAAAATAACAGAAGATTAGAGAGTCATGACTGCCATTGTCTGCCCTAGACCTATTAGAGGTTGGTATTGTACCATTATGCCACTCATGTTTTTGATTTACCATGGCAAACAGTTTTAAGTGCAGAGTTCATGGAGATGAAATATGTTGGTAAAGTCAATCTAATGTTGAGATGTTTTGTTTATTGTACAGCATACAATTCCTCCAGCAATAAAGGAGGTCAAGAGCCCACAAGTAGACCAGTCAGTAAGCAGCACAAGCGATTCACTCCCACCATCTCTTATTCCAAACTTGAAGGCAGAAAATGTCTCTCATGAGTGTGGCCAGGTGTCCGATATCACGTCGGCAGTGTCCCCTTCTGGAGAGGATAAGAAGTTCCCCCTGTCAGGCAGTGACTACAGCCAAGAGCCGTCGTCCTCTGGTGTTCTGTCTCATACCCCAACATTACCCAGAATGCTTCAGGATGGTGCCAGCTCCTCAACAGAAATGTGCGAGATTGATGTCTGTGAAGGCAGCACAGAAAATGTGGTAGTCATCGATAGGATATCACCAGGATTGCCGAAGCGACAACGGTCAGTTAAAACTAGCTAACATTTCATTCCATTTTAGTGATGATTTCACACTGAAGCTTATGGTCGATGTGATTATGCCAGGTGTTTCAAGCGTAATATTACTTTTAAATGTGTACACTTCAGGTAACTGCAAACTGAAGCATAAACCGCGTTTCTCAGAAAATAAGGGTCTGATATTAATTTTTGCTTCACAAAATGCTTGGTATTATTTTAGGGGGGTGTCTTATTTTTTTTTTTTTTTTCAGATACAAAAATCTACATTTATTCATGTAAAAAATTTTGCATTTATTCAAATACAGTCATGTCACCTTCTTCTGGAATATCGTCATGGCTCTCCAAATCCCGAATTCCGGACTGAATTTTTTGTGCTGCCATTTCCTGTAGAACCATTGGCCCCAGTCTCTCATGCCCATCAATAAAGTTTTCCTTAAATGAGCATTTTGTCCATGCAACCTGCTCGTAGTGCATTGGTAACTTTATTTCACACGAGTGACATATTGAATTATGTGTACTGCAGTTTCTGCCACCATTTTACTTCCAAACAGTTCTTTTTGAAATTCTCTCTCTCTCTCTCTCTCTCTCTCTCTCTCTCTCTCTCTCTCTCTCTCTCTCTCTCTCTCTCTCTCTCTCTCTCTCTCTCTCTCTCTCTCTCTCTTCCCCCCCCCCCCCCCCCCCCCCCCCCCCCCCCCCCCTGTATGGGTAGGTGGGTGAGAGAGAGAGAAAGTGGTGAAGACTTAAGTGACTAGGTAGTTTGAACATACACAGCAAAAATATCAAAAACTTAAAATTTTAAATATTATATGTTGTGTTATATATGTCACATATATTATCTAAGTCTGTTTAAAATTTTGTTTCTGTAGCATAAAGCATTTTTCATTTTATTTATAACGTTTCTTAAAATGAAAAATGTATTCCATTATCCACTAATAAGTCATGATAGCAAATCCTCTTAGTTAGTTAGTTAGTAGTTAGTCGACAGATCATCCTCGTTGCACATCGGACCATTCAGTCCATAAGTGCTCGGATCCCCTCCTCAGCAAATCCCGCAGCGTGTAGCGGCTAACGACGCCAGTTCTGTGTTGGTTTATCAATCTTCTTTGGCTTCCTGCGTAGTTAGAATATGAATTGTAAGGAGTACAGGCAGGTTTCAAACACGACAAAGGAACCAGAGACTGTATCTTCAATATAAGAACCATCTGTGAGACACGCAGAGAATACTATGTAGATCTTCATACCTGTTTCATAGACTACCGCAATGACCGTAACCATGTTTAACATCAGAAATAAAGTAACATCATGAGAGATGCATGTCATAGAAGAGCTAACATGTTACAACAGGATCACCAGCGTGAAACTCATGGAAAGAACATCATCAAACAACAGTCAATTAGTAGGTGAGGAAAAGATGCTGGCAGTTGATGCTGCAATACATTTGATGCACTCAATTGTAACATACCATTATTAACAAGTAGCTATCAGAGAAGCTGGTGAAATATCAAACTGGTTTGAGGTGCATAAGAGAGTAAGATAGGATTGCATTCTCTCCTCACATCTGTTCAACATCTCTGCAGTATATATGAGAAACATGAAAAATGATGAGACCTGTGATCATTTTGATCCGCTCATTATTGATGGAAATCCAATTCCATAATTTTGAATGTACATGATACTGTCTGCTTCTCAAATTGTGCTAAGGGATTGGAACAGTTATTCTCAGTTAATATTTTCTGCCCAAAGACACATTTGATTTTTTCTTGTTCTGCCTTTTACCTCACAGTAGGTTGTTGATCATCGGCCATCTCACCCCATGTCCTTTGCTTTCTCTTGTAATTCCTTCCATGTCTTTCCCAGACTCATTTCCTGTATCTTACATTCTCTGTATGTTTGTAGATCTTCCTGTATTTCTTCAGCCTTGTGAAATTTAGAGGCAGAACTTTATTTTTATCCTATTAACAAGTTCTCAGCACTTGTTGTATCCACTGTCAGCAGCTTTTCTGCAGGATATACTGTTGATTATGTTCTTTCCATTAGTTTCATATTGATGATCCTGTCGTGTCATTTTAGCCCTTCTTTTAAATGAATGTACCGATTAATGAATGTTGTTATGAATTGTTTTTGCACTTTAATGAATGAAGTGATTTTTTAAACATAATTATTCACCGATTAACTACAGAGCTTTAGTTCATGCATCAGATTTAAAAGTTCTTCCATTTTTTAGCACATGCGAAAAGTTTGACAAGACTGCAACCAGGAAAACGAAGTCAAATACAATATCGTCCACTGTGACCCACAAAAAGGATGCGCCCAAGAAAACCACAAGAAAACGCAGAGACTCTGGTGGGGTCAGTTCTAAAAGTGGAGGGACATCTGTTAATCCACCAACAAGCGCAGCCTCATCTTTGCCTGGGTGAGTAGTTGATTGAGTGGGTTTTATTTTTGTTGTTGCAGATTTAGAATTTTACGATAACTGAACTAGCACATCACACAAGAAAGGGAGTGAAGATGCAGTCAGTGACACACAGCTTGACTGCTTGCATCAGGGTCATCAAACGTGAGCTTATCAAGACCAAACCCACTTCTAGCTGATGGAGCTGGATACAAACTCCATTACTTAAGCTGGTTGAGAGAATAAGTGTTAAAGATTAATGGCAAAGCTACTTCAAAAATCAGTTAATCTGCTGAAGACAGATGTGCCACACTTTTCTATAAATGGGCACATTGCAGCCTGTCTCATGTTCCAGATCAAGTTGGTAGAAGAATTATACAAATGAGAATGTTGAGGCAACTCATGAGACTATCAGAGTATTGGACCTTTACATTACAGTGTGGGATTCTTCTTATAATGCTTTTTATCTCCCATTGAAGCATGGGCTTTCAATCAATTCACTCTAAACTGTTCTGTCTTTTGCTATCTCATGCAGCTCCATCCCCACATTATTTGTCTGTCTCTAATTCTCCCTGTTTTTAGGTCTCCCACTGTTTCATGTGTCGTGTGGGAACCTGACAATGGACTTTGTAGTTATATTATTCTCAGGTTGTCTCAATGTGTGTCCTATCCGGTCTGTATTTTTTTTCTTCACCTCTTGATTCACTGGTTTTAGTTTAGTTCTCTCCATGAGTTCCTCATTGGTGATTCTGTAGGCTTTCTAGTCTTCTCAGACCTCATTAATTGGGATTGGTTGGTGCTAAAATAAGGGGAGGAAAGTACAGTTGACATCTTCTAGACCTGGCTAGTGACTGGTCTGTTCTTGCTGAGCATCTTACATAATGATGACCTTCAGCAAGGAATGGCAGGTTCAGATCTTTTAAACTTGTCTGTTGCCTAGTGAAAATGTATTCATGCTGCTGCACTGTGCCCTGGCTGTCTGAAGATAAGGTTTCATCCAACGTGAGGGATCTTGCTGACTGTCTGTCAAAAAGTCCAGAGAATGTTTGTGCAAGCATGCCAGAATAAACACTATATCTCAACACTGGGTACAAGATGAACAATAAAAAATTAACTCACTTCTTATTTTTGCTGGAAATAAATTGTCTATATCTGCAATGTTGTCTCTGCTATAAATTTCAGTTTTTCTTAAAGTTCACTCAGGGGTCCATAAAGTTTAGCCTCCATTGTTGTTTCTCTATGCTAATAGGTTTGTCTACTGTGTATGTATGTTGTGTGTTTTTGTTTTATATGTGTATTTTGTATGTGTGTATGTTGTGTGTATATATGTTTGTTTGTATGTATGTGTGATGTGTGTGTTTGTATGTATGTTTGTATGTATGTATAAATAAACGTTTATTAGTGAGTTTGTGATTGTGAGAAAGTATATGTGTATGCGAGGGAATGTGTATTTTGTGTGTTATTGAGTGGGTGCACAACTGTGAGAGTGGGTAAATGATGTAAGTATGTATGCATAATTGTATGTATGTGTTTATGAATGTGTGTCTGCCTGCCTACCTGTCTCATAACATGGTAATATGCATTGCTTATGTTTGCAACATTCATTTGACAATGTTTTTTTTTCCTATGTGAATGTAACACGCACAATGATGAATGAAAGATGAGTGATTGGAAGAGCCGAAAGTAAGACGGGCCTGTGTGTGCAATTTGTGACCCTTTGAAAATAAAGTTTCTTTGTTTGTTTGTTTGTCTTGATTCAGCTCTGTCAAATTGTTACTCATAAGGCAGCCAGTTGTTATGCAATGCAATCAATCAATCAATCAATCATGTGCCATGCCGGAAAGCGTGGGCGGTCATGATTCGCCATTTCACTCGATCACCAGAGTCGTGGATCAGCTCAATGTTCCTGTCTCGTCCATGCCATGTGGCCAAGCCATCCAGGTATTTTCCTCTCGTCTTCCTCTTGGTCTGTTCCCTTCGATCTTGCCAGCTGTCACTAAGTTCTCCAGTCCATTTCTTCTCATAACATGTCAAAAAAATTTTGACTGTCTGCGTCTAATTTCTCTAATCTACGATTTTCATTTGTCTCTTGTAGTACTTGGTCATTGGTTTTTCTATCTGTCCATGGTATTCTTTGCATTTTCCTCAGAAATCACATTTCTGCAGCCATCAGATGTTTTTCTGCTTGACTGCACATTGTCCAAGTTTCACATCCATACAAAAGAACAGGCTCTATGTATCCCCTCAACACTCTTTTTCTCGTTTCAATTGACATCATTTTATTGGTCAGAATGTTTTTCATCTTGCTAAAGGCTACTTTCGCAATGGCGATTCTTGCAATGCAAGACTGACCAATAATGGCAGGAGCCATGTAATATTTACATATAACTGTTGGTATTTGGTGAAAAATTATGTAGAGCTCTTTTTGTCATGATTCTGTTGCTGTAGTGAGACAAATTTATGCTTCTTAGTCTTCTTTTTCTGCTGTTTCTTCTACTACTGATACATTTATATGAACATGCTCATTGAAACTGTCAGGTTCTCCACATTATAATTGGCTTTGGTTATTTGAAAGCAAAAACAAATATGTTTATTTTCAGCCACCATGATTACTGTGGAAGCATTTTTGGTGGAAGTCCTTATTTCCAGAGCTTGAGTGCACCAGGCAGAGTTTCCCTGCCCCCCTTCTCTACCCATGGTAAGTCATGTCTGTTTATAATTTATGTAGACTGTACTGGTGTGGGTATTTTGGCATCAATTGGGGTTAAAAGATCAAACACCGTGTTGTCCTGCAAGTGGGGTCTGTCTCATCTCTTCTCATTTAATCATGTTCCTCTTGTACCTTGCGGTGTCAAGGTGAAGTATAAACAGCGGGAGAGTGCCCGCTTATGAGCTTCATGTCATAACACAGACCTCACTTCATAGAAAAACTAAGAAGTGGGGTCTGTGTATGACTGTATTGATGATTTGGCATTAATTATATGCTAAAGCAATGTTTCCCAACCTTTTGAAGTTTCAATCCCATTTTATAATAATTAATAAACCCAGGTCTCATTCAATAAAATTCCACACCAGATTTACATAATGGAGTAAAGAAATGATTTTTTAAAATTAAATTTTGTATCATGAATAAATGTAGTATAGTGATAAAAACTCCACCACAGAGCAAACAAGGCAGTGGGGTTCTGATCACCAGAAGTAGTCCCCCTTCCCCGAATGTTTCGGCCCATTTACCTACTTAACATTCTCTAGGGACGGGCCCATCAGGGTCATGACTCGGGGTATCTTTCCCCTGCCGTGCGAGACGTTCGGTCGATTTCATTGTCCCTGTTGTTTGTGCTTGTCCCTTAACTGTAAACGTGTCCACTCTCAAGCCTTCACTCTCTCAGTGAGGAGAGCCTGTGCAGCCATTGCTTGTGCCCTTACACTATCTCAGCACTTGTAGTCGTGTAGAACCAGCCTTCTCCTCAGCCACGGCCTCTTATCGCCTCCATCATCTCCGTTGCCTTGTTCCTTCTTTGTGACCAGTTCATGGCGCCACACTTTACTAGTAAGCCAGTTCTTCCTCTTGATTTCGACCCATGGTATACAATTATATTCTATTCATAACTCTATGTTAAACATTTACAGAGTGAATAAATGGAAACCTTGGGAAGAAAAGTCTTAAATGCCATTTTACCAAATAATTTAAATAGTTCATTATGTATATAAACTGCCTGTGTGTTAGTAGGCCCATGCAGGAAGCCAAGAATAGCAACGCTGTGACCTACTTTGAATATTATAATATTCTAAGAAAGTGGGTTGACAAGAGACTGACTCATCCCATAGAAAACTTAACTGCAAAATACAACTAATCATTATCTAACATTGCGAAGGGCTTGGCTTCAGTTGGGTGAATTGGGAGATGACAGGCTGACGAAGAATGTATATCAATGGCAGGTTTGAATATTTTTTAAGCATCCAACACAGTGGACCTTATTAAAACACTTTGTGATTACCCTTAAGGGTGGCAACTCACAGATTGGGCGCCAGTGTTCTAAATTAAAGGTAAATCCCATGATAGATACTGCAGTAGCAGTGTAATGTGATATGCTTTCACATATACTAGATCACAGCATAATGAAAAGATCTGACCAGTTTCCTCCCTTGTTGCCTTTCCTTTGCTGGCAATTTCCAGAAAATTAGTTGATTATCTGGTTACGTCCAGAAATGTGCTTAATTAAAGTAATTTAAATTAGGGAGTTTTATATAGTCCTTGTTTATATACAGGTTAACTTTGTTATGTAACAACAGGGACATTGTATGACAACACATTGTCTTCTTCTTCTTCTTCTTCTTTCGTTCGCCTGAAACATGTAAATTAGATTCTGTTTCTTCCTCTGCTTCCTCTTCTCCATACATCTTCAGGCGTGAATATGAATAAATGCAAAAAAGTGGCATTCAATTTGAGCTTGGTGACATTTCCATTGAGTCTGTCCTCAAATGGTGTGGATGTAGGCCACAATAGTTTTCTCTCTGTTCTGCATATGTTGGACACTTCTGAGCAAATGTTTAGCTGGTATTTTATCATTTCTACAGTTGCATTCATCAGTATCTCGTATCTTTAATATCTTTAGTTTATTTGACATGTATTTCTGTCAGTTGTGTCCTGTGCAGAGTCTGAAGATTGTTACTTGTTCTCTTCTGTGGGGTTGGTAATATACATCATCTTTCTGGTGGTTGGATGCTGTAATTTCCACTCGATTCTATAAACGCTTCTCGTAAATCTCATCATAGGTTATGTCAGGCTGAGGTAATCTTCCACCTTTCTTTGCCAAACTGTCAACGTCTTCATTTTCAGGTTTGTTGCAATGTGAGGGGATCCATTGTATAACTCTTTTAGTTCTGCATTATTTCTTCTCTTCAGTTTTGAAACAACTAACTTTTCATCTGTAAAGAGGGCTATTTGTTTCTCTTTATTTTTCTGTGTCATCAACATTTCTGCTGCAGTTTGCAAGGCTTCTGTATCTGCTCTGAAATACTAGAGAGCCTTCCAATTACCACTGACTGTCTTCTTTGCATTATTTTTTAAGATAGAGTAGAATCCCTACCCTTCCATTGTTTGTTGAGTTTTTTGCTGATGCATATGCATGGGTTCTGGTGCTGCTTCTATATCATTTACTTTGTGGTTTCTTTCTTCTTTTTAATTAGTAGCTTTTGCCTTATGTCTCTGTGTATCAACTCTATATAATGTCATCCTTAAGCATGTTGTGTTGCAGTTTCATCAGGCCTTTGGCTCAGTTCATCTGTTATCAGTTATCAGTTGGGGTATCTTCGCTGCACTCCGGACATGTCCATAGGTGCTCAGATCCTCCCCCCAGCATATGCATCAGCGTCCGGTGGCTAATAGTGCCAGTTCTGTGTTGGTTGACGAGGCACTTTGTTTTCCTGATGTACCTCTCGCGTCTGGCTGTGCCGATTCTTACTCCCAGGTCTTTCATCCTGGACAGCGATGTGGAATCACTGACGTCAAAATCCTCTGTTCTCGCCATATCTTTAAGGACGTTAATAACATCGGCACGATCCATCTGCTGGCCATCTACAGGGGGTGCAGAGCCAGCCAGTTTGTCAGCTTGTTCATTTCCCTCGACTCCCGCATGTCCCGGGACGAAGATGAAGGTGACTTTACGGACAACAGACTTCCGCAACGATTCAGTCCACTGTCTACGTACAGATCCAGCTTCGACCTTCTGAATCATGCTCATTGAATCACTTAGTACACACACGTTGGTATAATGCTGTGATTCCAGCCATATGAAAGCCTGTGTAACTGCCATCACCTCCATCGTCATGCTGCTCGTGGTCATAGAGTGGGCACCACTGGATTCTTGAACGGTTCGGCCCGCTGAATGGGCTGTAAATGCCCACGCACTTCTCTGCTGCTTTACAACAGATCCATCTGTATAGATGAGCACTTCGGGGCTATCTGAGTGTTCATAGATGAGCGTGTTAACCTCTGCATTGACAGCGGCAGGGTTCTGCTCTCTGCACCGTCTGTCGAGTGTGATAATGCAGGAGATAGTGCACTTAAAGGCTGGAGGCACCGGCACCCATTCCTTGCCGGGGTTGATACTGGTAAGACTGCAGACCTGTCTGACGACATCTTCCGCCCGACCCATCCATGATTTGCCCCTCTTTAGCCTGTCAACCTTTTCTCTGAATATAGCGTCATGCAGAGGGTGCTGCTCATCTGCACTTATTTTTAAGTATGCACGAGCTCTCCAGATCTTGATCCTGTGTTCCATTGTCGGGAAGTCAAGGAGGTATCTCATTGCTACACAGCTGGTGTCTCTCGTGCAGCCCAAAATGATGCGCATGGCTTCGTTTTGTACCTTTTCGAGTCTTCCAATCTGTGTAGGGCTGACAGTGAGGATGGCCAGGGCATACTCGATGCGTGAAAGTACAAGTCCAGTTCATCTGACTTTGACAAGCAGTTTTTCAGATTGCTTTTGTCTGTCCCAGTCTACCTACAAGGTACCAAGGTTTTGATTAGATTCAGTAAGAACTGTCAGCATCAGTGAATTGTGAAAATTATTAATGAAATCATACTGTCTAGAAGCTCATTTGACAGGTTTAAATTTTCCATTTAAAGATGTGCATTCATCATACTAGATACCTGGGTAACCTAGTGGAAAGTGCACTCACTGCCATATTGATCTATGGTTCACTAACATAGATTTGTGGTCCATTTTCCATTGTGGTGGGTTTCATTTCCACCAATTTGTACAGCTGTGTTCTCAACCCAACCTCACAAAATACCTGCAATTTATGTGTGAAAGTTGTGTGGTTGATTGTTAATCTTCTGGAAGAATACATTTCAACTCTTAAGTCTGATGTATTGACATTCATTTCGCCTGCTTCCCAAAACTGGCTTGCATCTATCGGAGTGAGATCACTGCAGATTTTTCTTTCAACTCAATGACAAATTTCCACGGGGACTACGGTACTCTCCTTCCACCCCCCTCCCTCTCTCTCTCTCTCTCTCTCTCTCTCTCTCTCTCTCTCTCTCTCTCTCTCTCTCTCTCTCTCTCTCTCTCTCTCTCTCTCTCTCTATCTCTCTCTCTCTCTCTCTCTCTCTCTCTCTCTCTCATATATATATATATATATAGTTGTGGTTCCAGCTTCACGGCAAAGGGTCATTCCTATAAATAATGCTCCGCTCCTGTGCCAGTGAATATCACACAAAATGCTCCTCATTGCCCCATGTGAAAAGTAGAACAGACATGAGTCTCAACAAACCAACAGCCTGCACATAAGGCCACTGCCAGAATGCCAACACAAAAGTCCGCCACAAAAAAATATAGTTAATTTTTGATGGAAGCAGAAATCACTAGAAAATCAGCAGCAACACATTACTGCATACGGAAAACCCAGTTAGTTCAGCAACCTGCCGGCCGCCATTTTTCTGAATATGCAGTTCACAATACAGACAGCCACGGACAGATGTAAAAGCACTCTACATGAAATCCACAGCTCACAGTGTCACTGCATGCTCTTAACTCAGTAGCAGGGCGATGGAACCATATATATTGTTATATTATTATGATGATAGTACTACTTTCCATGTTTCATTCAGATGGCGAAAATTGATATGCGTCTGTTATAGTTTACCAATTACACAAATATGTTCCTGTTTTGTCTTCAGCTGTGTATTCCAGTTATCCCTATGTGGGTGAGAACTACTTGTATAGCACAGACGATTTCTTCGGTGGGTGAAAACCCATATGTGTTTCCTTGAGTGTTGTTGTTTCATGGGATTGTTGTGCATGCTTGTGCATGACTAGAAGTGCAAAAGTGAATGCTTTTTTGTAGAAGGCATATCCCCAGCTGTACCCACATAAGATGCCATGTAATTTGTTGTGATAAATAGCAACTTAATTATTTGAATAGAATCACTGTACCTTCATGCAATGTTTGCTAAATGTCCTGATAGTAGTTAAATTCCACAGAAATAGTAAGCATGTATTTCTTGTCACACGTGTAGTAGGGTGACATTTGTGGATGAGTTAGTTCTTTGTTTGGGCGTGGATCCACTGTAAGATTCTTCTTCTTCTGCGTTCATCCGGAGTTTTTTTCGGATGTGGTTGCTTTGTGCCTGTTTACAGCAGAACTGCGTTCTTGCGCCGTTAGGCCGACACATCCGACTTCTGCGGGCATTTGTTGACCGGGTTAACCTTCCCGGCTGTAAGATTCTGAACTCTATCCGTTAGTGTTCAGGTTCCTGGAAAGACTTTGCATCCGTTGAAGTGAGTTTGATGTAGAGTTTTTCTACTGTCCTGGTACCAAAGTGCCATCTCTGTGGAGACTCTTGTAGAGCACTCCTTCTGCTACCCAAACCCAAAAACCAATGGGGTGTACAAAACCTATGTAGGGACTTCACATCCACGCTGAGACATATTAGGATGCAACCAGGTCATAATTCAGCACTGCACATGCAGACTGGCTGGGATTGGACCTGGGTTGGTGATGTGTCCTGCACTGGCTTTAGGCAATCATTGTCAACAGACCAGGTGGAGGAACAGATTGAGAACCCATATGTGGAAAGGATGGAATTGCGGGGGATCGGCAGGGGTTCTGGTAGAATCTCAAAACTGAGAGGGAAGACCAGGAGAACTTTCAATCAGATAGCCGTAGGAGCGATTAGTAGTGTGACTCGTTGCTGGCTGTTGAACAAGGGGACAGAGCGCATATGGGAATGTCCTGAGTGCAGTTATGTCAGTTCTTAACTCAACTCAACTGTCAACAGGCTCCAACTCAATGCCCAGGGGGAGGAGTCATTGATGGATTTCAAAGGTCGTCAATAAATACTCCCAAAACTATGCTAACCTCAAAAATACAATAATGATATAGATGCACTGGACAGATGGTTCAACATGGACAGGAAAAATCCTGATGGAAACAAGGGTGCTGGCAACGGACAGAAACGTGTAATCAAGCTTTTGGGGTGGCAGTAAAGAGTGGTGCCTTGAAAAACCATCTAGTCTGTGAGAGAATGCAATGAAGGGCAATATGTACATGCACTGTAACGTGCTTCAAATTATGTCTACCAGGTTTAGTGTTATTAACAAGACAGTCCTGTCCTTAAACACCATAGAATAAATGATAGAAAACTGAAGTTGAAATGTTGAAGTCTGTGAAATGATGAAAATAACATTTTGTGAAGATTATCCCAAAATGTGGGAGAAAACTGGTAATAGGGAAATCAAACAAAGATCAATTCAGTGTATACCAGTGTATAAGAACTCGAAGGCATGTTTTCTTGTGGATATAACGTTTATTTGTATATGATGACAAAGGTCTGATGTTAACTTCCACTCAAGTCAAAGGCTGGATCTTAACTGCCCTTGCCAACCCAATACGTCACGATTGAGCATCTCTCTCTCTTTCACTCTCGATGCTCAATCGTGCTGTATCTGTTTCCCACTAGATTCTAATAATACCCCAGTACTCCTCCCTTACTGTTACACCTCCCCATGTTGAATAAAGAATTTTCCTTATAAAGGAAAACTCTTTACTCCCAATCCCCATACTCTATTCCCTCTTTTTCCTTACTTCTCACAGTTCCTCAAATCTTCCCCAAACCAACTCCAATTTAATTAAACATTCTATTTCTTTAACTCTTTCCCCTGCTATATAGTCAACCCACTTCTTCTTCGTTCCTGGCCCTTCAACCAAACATAACATATTTACATATCTTTAATAACATTTCAAATTCAACTTTATATAATACATCATAACATCATAACACGTCTTCTTAAATACTCCTTCTTCTCTTCATAAGTAACCTGCTTGAAATTTCAAACGCTAACACCAACTCCTTATTTATATCACCAACGCTACTAATCCCCCACTTTCAACTAACCTGAAATTACTTTCACACGATAGGAAGACAAAGAATCGGTGGCCACCGGAATTTAAAAGAAGAAATAGAACTCTTTCAAAAAAACAACATTCACCTAAATCACACACCCCTTTACACCCCTATGTTCTTTGAGACTTTATGTAATAAAGTCTATACCAATTATATCTCCCACAGTACCACTCATTATGGTAACAGTTTACGCTGCTATCTACAGCATCAAATACCAACCATCATCCAAAAATATTCTGCACTTCTAAGTGTCTATATATTACAGACACTACCTTACCTCAACCTCACATTGTAATGTAAACCACAAAACACATCCCGAAGACACAATTTAAAAAGGTCTATTATCCCTTAAGACCTCCTCCAACATTATACACTACACCTCACATAACTTCATCACCTCGTATAACTAATCTTCTCCAATACCTCAGGTTCTCTCTTAATGTCCATTTCTTATGGGCATATTTACTAAAATGCTCCACTTATGCCGTTATCAACAGCAACCTAGTAACCTTGAAATCTCCCCTTAAATGTTAACCAACACAAACACAACACCACTATATACATTACTCTAGCAACCCACTTATTATTCTATCTCTGAAGCTTAATACACCCAAAGGGATAAACATTTACATCCTACCCAGGCCATGTAACCCAATGCCTCTCTAAAATCTTCCACCTCTCAATTCATAATTCATGCCGTAATCTACAGCAGCAAAAATAACCACTCATGTCTGTGACTGCTTGCAATCAACTTTATCTCAGTCCCTTTATTACGGACCCACAAACACCCCATGTCACTATGTCTCCCCTTATGTTCATTTCTCATTTACACACTTTACCCTTTACTATTATACTGTTATCCACAGTGTCTAGTCAAACATGGATCCAATTCATGTTTACTCTTTGTCTGGGGTAATTTTCTTATTCTTCTATAACCCAGCATTCTTGTGTATATCATGGCTCTTCTGACCCCCCGGAAACTATGTTCAAAACTTTTCTCAGCTTTACCCCACTGAATATATTCACTAATCTTTTCTTCTCCCATGTGGCTTCCAATCCCATATTTTTCTAATAATTCTGACTTTCATCATCATCATCATCAAGTGCCGTGCCGGCTGGCGTAGGCGTTCATGGCTCTCCATAGATCTCGGTCTTTGGTTTTCTGGATCAACTCTGCTGCTGATATTCCTCCATGCCACCGTCTCAATCCATCCAGCATCACTTCTCTTGGTCTACCTCTGCCTCTCTTCCCCTCGATCTTTCCAGTTGTTACAATGTTCTCCAATGCCTCTCTTCTCATCACATGACCGAGGAAAGCTGTTTGTCTCTGTCTTATTGTTGTATATAATGTTCTAGTTTCATTAGCCTGTTTCAGGCAGTCGTCATTAGTTACTCTGGCAGTCCAAGGAATTCGCAACATTCGTCTCAGGAACCACATCTCTGTTGCTTCTAATTTCTTCTTAATTTGTTCATTTACATTCCAAGATTCACTGCCATACAGCAAAACTGGTTCTACATAGCATTTCAGCACTCTCTTTCTTACATTCAGTGACAGTGACTTATTGCATAAGATACTCTTCATTTTATGAAATGCGGCTTTTGCCTGCCCTATTCTGCTCCTAATCTCTGTTGTACATCTTCCATCTGATGTTATAAATGCCCCTAGGTATCTAAAATTATCAACTTGGTTAAGGATTTTCCCTTCTATTTCTATGTCACATTTTGGTGTCACCATTTTCTTTGATATTACCATTGTTACTGTTTTCTGACTTTACCATAACCATTTTACTTGTGTAGTAACCCCGTCTACAGTTCATAGCCATTTTAACCTTTCTACGCTGATTATCACAGCATCAAAATATCCATGAACTTCTTCTTCACAAAGAGAATGTGTCTCTCTATTAGCTCTCAGTAGCTTTTTTTTTTTTTCTGAACGAAGGGTCCTAATTAAAGCCCCCTGTATTGTCTTTATTCTAGACAAAAACCTTGTAAATTAAACATAACTTAATTAACTACTATTTAACACACAAAACAGCGAAATAAAATCACAACAGGACATCAAATCCCCCCCAAATTTTTGTAACAATCATTTATGTTTCCCCGCAACTCAACTAAAAGTATGATGATGATAGTGATGATGATGGTGACGATGATTAAAATAATACAAGATACGTCCTAATCTATTGTTACCTAATACTACTGGTCTCTTTTACGGACCAGTAGTTTACACATAAAAGTCTAAGAACACAATAACCCTATTCTAAAATAATAACAATCATTTTACAGGACCAAATCAAGCAAAAAAAACATTATACATGAGGCAATAAAACAATTGTCTTCTCGCTAAAGAGAAGGTTTTCAAAAAAAAATACAACTCCCTTCAAATTATTACGTACAGTGGCCCATCCTCATTGGCCTCCTATATGACTTATACTGTCCACAATTTCTATAACCTACAAAAAACAAGACACTTCACCGCCCAGTATGTATATCTGTTAACTACAGACCATCATAACGCGGAACAATACTTGTTCTTCTCAACCAAACTCACTACTCAACAACTGACCGTTCCTTTTTTTCTGGAAGTCAAACTTTGATTATCTCCCCTCACAATTTTCTATCTTTTTCAAAACTACTTATAACTGACAGCAGACCTCTCTTTTCTCGTTCCTGTTAAGAATACTAAACATGTTTTATGAAACATCATTCAGAATGTTAACTCCGTTTCCGTCATACAACTTCCATAATTTCCTTCCAACGTCAGATATTCTACGAAAAGACATCACAATTTCCCAATCATTTTCTTTCTATCTCTCGCTTTTCTTATACTCTATATTCCACGATTTATCAACGTCACTTATCAACCATTCTTCTCATATTCACACGGACAATGACACACATCGCGACAACCTAACGTGTCCCTACAAAAAACACTTCAGACGCCACCTCAACATTCCAGTAATCATTCAGCACAATCTACACGTATTGATCTCCTCTACACACGTTGACACAAGACATATCAACGCCACTCTTACATTTTATCTATGTACTTCACTTAGGCGACGTCATCACACCTCTCTCCTACTTCCTTCATCACGACGAACACCTGTCTGAGTACAGTTATACTCACGTATGAACAACGCACAACCAGACGAATTATTCCAGAGGATTTCAATTCACTGCTTTCTTATATCTCTACTTTACTCAACCAGTCACTCCTATACGAAGGTCAGACCCTATACATTACCTCTCGCAACTTATATTGAAAGCGCTATCTCTTTAAAACAAACTTCATTCCAACAGGTCACTAATCTTGTAACTATTATTCTATACTTCTCCACACAGCAACTTTCTTCTTTCTCCGCAAGCAGGACGTCACTCATATTTCCTAAGCATCCACTTCTACAGTCTTTTACTCTTAATATTCTCGTGTTCAACTGGCTATTTTACACACAGGATACTCAGTGCCTCCTCAATCTATATCACCTCACCAGACACTCTCGGTTCACCTGTCAACAATACTATTCTTTCTTCTCCAACCAACAAGCAAAACTATCTCGGACATCACGTCATAGCTCTGAGTCAACCCAGTTCTAATACGAACATTCATACTTAATTTATCTCTCACCCTCTATTAATTCTGTCCTGAATCTACCCTATTTTACTTAATATACTCTCTCTACCTCGTAACCAAACAGTAGATATCTTGTATCACGTAATCCACGTGGAATATCATTTGCCGTACTTCCTTATCCTCAACACCACTATCACCTACCCTGTACCACGCTACCCCAAAAAATTCATCTTTCTATTTTAGACAGCTCATATACCTATACTCTCAAACCGGAGTTCTTCTCATAAGCCAAAACTATTTCATTTTCCTTCTTCACCCAAGGAATTTTAACCGTTATATAGTGTGTCCAAATCAAACACTTCACTGTCTTTCAATACATTAACCCGTCTTTCGCTTATAATGTCATCTTCACTATCTGTTGTCAACCTGTTAAAGTATTCAGGTCTTAAGGTCCTAAGGTCTTCTATTTTACTTAAGTCACTTTCTATCGTTGAGTAAATTCCCGCTAACTGTCTACCACTATTCTTCTTCTTAAATGAGTTCTTTCTATTTCCTTTATTTGCGTCAGTCTGCTCACTGTTTCCTGTGTACCTTACGTAACGTTTATACCTTCCCATCTCGTCTTCAGATGACACACTAATAATAGTTCCATCATCAGACTCATTATAGTTTACTGCAAACACGTCGGCCTTATTCTCATAGTCATCTTTAAAACGTCTGACTTTCTTTCTCTTTCTCGGTCTTCGTCCCTTAGCCTTCCCTACATAGTCACTAACCAAAACTCTGTCTGTCTGTCCACCAGTCACTATTCCGTATGAGGGAACAACACTCTTCGATTCAGGATCTGCTCGTAGTGCAGCTCTCTCATTCTCCGAATCATCGGTAATAATATCTGTTTCAGCATCACTATAATATTCGGCTGTAGGAATATCTTCTCCGTAACTTGAACTCTGACAGCTAATATTCCTACACCATTTGGGAACTAGTTTCCTGTCTATAGCTGAAGAACTTGACATGGCACTACCTCTATTAACAATCATACTATTTCTTTCTTCAATACTTCTCCTCTTTATCTTTCTTTCGTTCTTGGTCCTCGTCTGTCCATCTTTCCTAACTTCAACCCTGTCTCTCTTAGTCAATTGAGTTGGTTTTGACTGATTCTCTATTAAGTCAGTTTGAGTTCCTTTTGTTATCTTGCTGACTGATTGTACCTGAGTCTGCGTACTACTTTCTATCGTATTACCTGCTTGCGTCTGTGTCTCTCTATTTCTTTTCTTTACTACTACCGTCGTCTTCTTTTCCTGTCCACTAGACACATTCACAACCATTTTAGGATTAGTCTGTATTTTATTTACAGGTTCAACTCTGTCTCTTACACCTGAGTTTAGATATTGTCTTTGCCTTTTCTCTAACCAGTCGTCACGTCTTTTTCTAGCAGTTGCACTGTGAGAGGGCCAGTCCCATGATTTCCTTGAAATGTTTCTCTCACGCCCATTTTTGTATTTATACCAGTCCGACCTTTCACTATTACGTCTGTTCTTCTCACCGTCTTTTGCTCTATATACATCAGGCCTTGGTTCGTCATAACCATATTGTCTTCTGTCTTTATTAAGCAATGGCTGTCTCCTGTTATTCTTTTCTACTCTATTACAGTCTACCATAATTCTATAAGGGTCTTGTCTAGTCGTTTTGTTCTTCAACGTTTTCAGAAAATTCTCTACCTCCGTAATTGACACCTTTAATTCCCCCAACCATATACTAACACGCTGTAATTCCCCACACAAGAAATTCATATTCATTTCCTTTTTAAATATTTATCAACCTGAAACAACCTTTCTACTTCTTCTTCTGTATATTTCTTTGGTACCTGGAGAAAAAAAAACTTGTCCTGAGTTCAGCTGAAATATGTGCTGTGCTGAGTCTTCTAAGCTGAAATATTTATACAAGTAACCAATTTCATTTTTGTAATTTCTTAATTTAACGTTAAAACTTGTGCTAAGGTGTCCTGTTCCGCCATGCTGAAAAATACTGAAACAAAGCAAGCAAAGAACCACACAATTTCAACTTCCTAATTTAAGGAATACACTCACTTATTTTGGAAAATCACAGTTAGTTTCTGGGTTTGAGAACCACACAATTTCACCTTCTTTTTGTTTCCTGACTCAAGCCCGTACCTTCCTCGCCTCAGCGTCAGATTTCGTTCGATCACCAGGAGCCTGTCTCAGCTGAAAATTAGTCGCGGAGTTCAGGTAGTCTGTTTCTTCCCCCAGGTAATTTCGTCACTTCTCTAGGGATGCCGGGATTATCTTCAACCCCTGGTTGGGTCCCATCTGAGACTTGTAGCCTTTGTTTTCACCCCGGGTGGGGTACATCATCGACGTCTTGAGATAGCGACAACGTAAGTGGCTGGCGATTTGAAATTAGCAAAACTCAGGTTATGGTAAGCCCTTTTTGAAACTCTAGAGTTCAGATCAGGCTATGGGAAGCCCTTTGATAACGCTGAAGTTCAGATGACGGCCATGACCAGCCCCTTGATAACGCCAAAGTTCAGTCAACGGCTATGACCAGCCCCTTGATAACGCCAAAGTTCAGATAACGGCTCTGGAAAGCCCTTTTGATGACGTTAAAGTTCAGACAACGGCTCTGGAAAGCCCTTTGATGACGTTAAAGTTCAGACAACGGCTCTGGAAAGCCCTTTGATGACGTTAAAGTTCAGACAACGGCTCTGGAAAGCCCTTTGATGACGTTAAAGTTCAGACAACGGCTCTGGAAAGCCCTTTGATGACGTTAAAGTTCAGACAACGGCTCTGGAAAGCCCTTTGATGACGTTAAAGTTCTAGAAGTTTACATGATTGACAAATTATTTGCTCAGGGTTACCACAGCCTTCGGGCCTCTTTATTTGCAGATTACTGAACTGATTACAGAATTTTACTGGGCATCCTTTCACTGGCTGCTCCACCACGTGCCGAAACCGTTTCTAGGAGTTAATTGACCGGAGCATGGAACAACAACAAGCGTCTCCCGACCTTGACAAAACCGATTTGAGAAAACGTCTTTTCTAAATACCTTCTTGTTTAGGCAGTCTGATCTGGATCCCTTGAAGGTTTCCTAGTACTTCGCGTGGTGGCCGGGACGGCCAAATTCAGTATCGTGGTTAAGCGGCACCATTTCGCATCCTATACCAGTGTATAAGAACTCGAAGGCATGTTTTCTTGTGGATATAACGTTTATTTGTATATGATGACAAAGGTCTGATGTTAACTTCCACTCAAGTCAAAGGCTGGATCTTAACTGCCCTTGCCAACCCAATACGTCACGATTGAGCATCTCTCTCTCTTTCACTCTCGATGCTCAATCGTGCTGTATCTGTTTCCCACTAGATTCTAATAATACCCCAGTACTCCTCCCTTACTGTTACAAGTGCACTCGTTAGTAGTAGCAACTGCTGGTAGCTGTAACACGTGTGTGGACAAGGCTCGAGTTAAAAGCAAGAAAATGACACACAAATCCAAAATGTAAATGTATTCAGATATTTTGTTCCATTCATAAAGCTGATTTTTTTTTCTGGCTTATTTCATTTGAAATGCAGTGTGAAATTATAGTGTATATCCTTTACCGAATGTTTTGGTATACTTTACCGATGTTTTATAGAGCCAGCTACTTTTAGTATGTATTTTTGGAGTTCTATATCAGTCACTGTTTAACATATTTGTGTCACCTGATTTGGGTCTTTTGTTAATGGCTTGGCTATATATTCCCTGAATGTTCAAATGTTGAAAACTTATAGCAAAGAGAGTTAGTCACATTGTCATCTTCGTTGAATGATGTTTCATCTGATGCTAGATAAAACTCGGGTAGATTAAAGATGTGGCTTGTATAGTTTGTGCAGTTTAACATTATGAGCATATATACATACACACATGCACGCATGCATGCGACACACACGCACGACACACACGGAGAGAGAGAGAGAGACGAAGTCCTGTCTAGCATTCAAAATAATTTAGTTAAGTTGGGATGGGATGGGGAGTAGTTTCTTTTGTTAATTACAAAAAAGTATTAAGTAAATTGCCATGTGCTTTAGATGTTTTTAAAGCAACTAAAACTGGCAATTATTATCAAAAGTATGTTTAACAATTATTTTACAGGAAAACAAATATAGACCTAGCCCATGTGATGTACTAATCAATACCTGCTGCTGATAATGTTTTGTTTCTTAGATTTTGTTAGAATCCTTATTTGTAACCTCATCATTTCATCATCATCATCATCATCATCATCATATGCCCTGCCAACTGGTGTAGGTGTTCTTGTATCTCCACTGATGTCGGTCCCTGGTATTATGGATGAATTCCACAGCTGGTATTCCTCCATACCAACTTCACTATCCATCTAGCATAATTTATCTCAGCCTGCCAATTGCCTTTTTACAACTGCACTTTCCGGCTATCGTAGTGTTTTCCAATGCCTTATTTCATGACTTGATCAAGATGTACTGTATGCTGCTTTCTTATATTAGTGTGTAATGTTCTATTTTCGTTAGCCTTTCCCAAGGAATCATTTTTTAGTTGCAATGGCGATCTAAGATATTTGCAACATTTATTTTAGAAAACACATTTCCATTGCCTCTAAGTTATTTCTAATTTGTGTGTTCACATTCCATTATGACATTCGGGGACTACAATTTATCTTTTCTCTGCATGAACTCCACATTGGTGATTCTGTCATACCATTTTATTCCTTCTGTTTTGTGCAGGCACCATTTAGTGAATGTTTGTAGTTATTTGTAATAAATGTAAAATGTTTCTGACCCTAACAATAGTACTGATTTATCGTTAGAATTGAATATTCAAAGTATGATGCTCAATTTAATTTCTTGTGACTTCCACACTAAATAAACAGAAAATGCTAGGCAAAAGCAAGCACAGTAGTTCATAAATACTTGTAGATATGGCTACTTTGTTTTGAGTCAAAGTGTGCAAGCTCATGGCCACTAGGCTGTTAGCAACAGCACCGGCCAGAAATAAAAGGATACCATATTTCAGTGCATGGGATAAAGATGAGGTTGAAATGAGTTAATAGGTGTAGGTTTTCTTGACATCCGAGAAAACTACGGGCAGCTGCTTAGAAAAGCAACACGTTTGCAAGGTTTTTTTAAAATATGGTTTGTGTTGATACTGTGGGTGGAAGAAATATTGCAGAATATCATCATCATTGGCACCTTGCCATCTTGACAGACGATAGTTTGTGCTTTAAAAAGGCATAATAACTTTCACCTATGGCAGTAGCGAATGTGACTGAAAATGCCAATTCGCGCTGTAAATGTCTGTTCACAGTGGGTGCATGTGAACACGTGGTCATTTCCACCATCATGCACCATCTTACGTCTCACACGCATGGTGTATGACTTATCTGCAATAATTTTCTCCTTTGTCTTTATTCCATTTCTGATCTTTGCCCTCCGTGCAACACGTTCAGCTGCGACTTGCTCCCATTGTGCATTATCAATGCCTGTATCAATCATGCCCCGCTTACACACTTCTTTGTATTGTAGTAGAGGCCGACCCTGAGATCTCTTGCCCATCTGTAATTCACCAAAAAAGATGTCCTTTGGTATTCTATCATCATCCATCCTCCTAAGATGTCCTATCCATCTAAGTCTACGAAGACTGAGCATGGAGTAAACCATCACACAACCTGATCTTTCCAATACTTCAGTATTTGTGATTTTGTCTTGCCACTTAATACCAAGAATTCTTCACAGACACCGCATTTGAAATCTGTTTAAACTTTTCTCTTGGTGTGAGTAAGTTGTCCAGGTTTCACTGCTATAAATAAGAGTACTAAGGACACAGGCTTGATAGACAAGGACTTTTGAATTGGCAGTGAGCTTCCTGTTCTCCCAGACTTTTTCTTAACCTGTTCATTGTTGTTGCTGCCTTACCAATCCGGATGTTGATTTCCTGATCTAGGGATAATTTGCTATTTACCACTGATCCTAGATATGTAAAATGGTCTACCATCTCTAGTTAGCGTCGTCAATAAAGATTGATGGTACCCCATGTGCACCTTGTGACATAATCTGTGTCTTCTTTTTGCTAATTCTTAAACCAAATTCAGAACAAGCATTGGAGAATGCAGATAGTAGACATTGCAATTCTTCCTCAGAGTGGGTCGTAACTGCAGCATCATCTGCAAACAGCAACTCTCTGATCAGTACCCTCCTAATTTTGGTCTTGGCCTTCAATCTCTGAGCATTGTAGAGGTCGCCATCTGAGCGTGAGTGAATTTATATACCACCAATAATATGGAGAATATAAGATTAATAATATTAGACAATTGATGAATTAGTTCATAGGTATTTATTGGCCCTTAATATAATAAGAAGAATGAAATAGAAGTTATAAGACACACTAACCAGCAGAAAAATTTAAACATTAAAGTATATTGAATTGGAATCCATAGCTTTCAAAATGTACTTGGCCAGAAAGATGCATTAAAATTATACTTACTCCTTCAGGCAAGGCAATGATATAATGTGGAAGTATCAGTATAATTTGAGAGTCTGAGTAATTACTGAGCAGAACAGAGCATATCACAATCTCTAGTATGAGAATGGAGATGGAGGCTGCCACAGTGGTACTGAAATGACTTGCTGATTCTTTATTTGCAAAGGTGATTATTTTCTCAGGCTCTTCCACACTTCAGAAAGTTCAGTATGGATAGCAGTGGCATGTGAAGCTTCACTTGTGGTGTCCTCAAAGCTTTTGGAACTTGTGCGGATCTACTGCCCAAGTCATACATGGACATGAGAGACCTGACATGCTAGCTTCAAAAGCACCTAACATGGTAACATTGGAGATGAACAGAGGGGATTTACTGCAGACAGTATAGGATGGTTTTGTGTCTAGTGACACATCTCTTGGGTTTGTGCTTCGGTGGTAGATGAAAGACAAGATGAAGAAACATTATTCTTCTCTACAGCTGTTGGAGTGAGGCATTGAGTATGTAACTTCTTGTAACGACTACAGGCAGGGATGGTTCATGCATGTAGGTAGCCAGCTCACAGCAAGGACAGCATGCACACACTTTGACTTCTGCTTTGAGAGACTGAACACTTATGGGCCTACTCGAGGTGGTCTCAGTTTTTCAATGTAATCATACAGTATAGAAAATCTGACCTATTCAGTGACAGTGTAAATAGAATAAAATCATGCTGTGTTTCGGTGAATTTCCTCTCGTATTTCTTAGGTTTAGTAGCGAAAGTAAGTACAAGAAATACATAGCTTGACTGTAATACTCTACAGTTACATTGTTTTCATTAGAAATTTCATTAAAGTGACTTTTATTTTATGACATTCTTTCTGAATGTCTGTGTATAGATGAGTATATGCATACAAGTGCATGTGCCTGGTTTTTTTTCTTGTATGAGTCTTTACATTCACCCTTATCAAGATTTTACCTATTCATATCCACTTCCTCCCATCTGCAGTTTTATTGCTTTCATTTATTTGTTGAAAAAGACCAGTCAGAGAGCTTTAATTTTATTTGCATGCATAATTTGTTTGTAGAGCTTCCCAGTCACATTTCACATTCATTTATAAAAAGTGCACAGTGATGTTTATTTGTTTACTTCTCATGAAACAAGATCCTTTTAGTCAAGGAGCAAGATAGACAGACACTGCAGACAGTGATAGAACTTCCAGCAATGACACAGTTAAATCCTTCAACAGTTTAAACATGTCTTTTAAATCCCTTCTATGAACCAGTCAGGGAGCAGCATTTGCACAGTGTCTAGCATGCTTGCCTGTCGGCCCGGTGGTCTGATGTTTAAATCAATTGACACACAGATATGTTTAAAACTGACCAGATCTCTTAGGTCAGCCCAGCCTCAAATAGGTGCCAGGAAATGTTCTGGGAAGTAAAAGGGGCCTAATGTGATGTTGTGAAAATATGAGACCACATCACCCATAGAGTTCCATATAAAAATATGAGACCATATCACCCATAGAGTTCTATATAAAAATATGGGACCACATCACCCATAGAGTTCCATATAAAAATATGAGACCATATCACCCATAGAGTTCCATATAAAAATATGGGACCACCACCATATACCCAATACACCTCAAGGTATAGGAAAGGGCTCATTACTTGCTTTTTTTCATGAACCAATATGCATAAGCTGCTGTCATCCTTGTGAGAGAGCCAATCATATACTAGCTACATGGTCAATACTTGCAACAGACAAGAGAGAGCCACCGCCGATCTCCAGCTGTTACAAACTCATCAGAGCAACAATCACATAATACGAGGTGCGTTCAGAAAGTAATGCACCACATCATTTTTGTCAGGAACTGTTTATTCAAAAGCATGAAATAAATTCACAATATACATGGATATGTCTTGTTAACATTGATATTATTCAACATAATCTCCATCAACTTGTGCGGCTTTACGCAGGCATAAAACAAGTGCATATATTCCTTGCCCGTACCAGATTTTGTCCTGATCGTGTAGCCGTTTCTTCGCTGCATGAAGCATTCCTTTATCATCTTCAAATCTTGTCCCATGGAGTGCATCTTTAAGTAGACCAAATAGGTGAAAATCAGAGGGTGCCAAATCGGAGATATAGGGTGGATGGGGTAGTTCCATCCAACCCAATCTGGTGATTGCTTCCTGTGTTGCCAGTTTGTGTGAAGGCGCACATTGTTGTGAAGGAGAAGCAGGTTTGCTGGGTTCTTGTGCATCCGAACTCTGCGAAAACGTTGATTGAGTTTTTTCAATGTCTTAATGTAAGCTTGTGAATTGATTGTCTCTCCTCTTGGCATAACATGCACAAGAATCAAACCTTCAATGTTCCAGAAGACAGTGATTATGACATTTCCAGCTGAAGGGGTTGTCTTGAATCTCTTTCTTCATGGTGATTGTGAATGATGCTACTCCATTGACTCAGGTTTTTTGTCTCAGGTTCAAAATGTGCCCAGGTATCGTCACCTGTGACGATCTTAGCCAAAAAGTTCTCTCCATCAGCATTGAAACGCTGCAACATTTCAGAAGAACTTGCTTTCCTTTGCAATCTGTGATCATTTATAAGACTTCAAGAAACCCATCTTGTGCAAATCTTAGTTTTTAAAACTGCGTTTGCGCTTCCATTGTTGAGTAGTGATTCGCCTATCAGTAAGAATAATTCCCTCAGCGCATTTCAATGTTTCTTCATTGGTGGCTGTGGCAGGACGTCCATCGTACAGCCGATCAAGCAGCTCCGTATCTCCACTTCCTGATTCTTTGATTCTCTGAACCCAGTGACTGACTGTACTCCTATCGACTGCAAAACTTCTAATCACATCACATAGATTCTTATGAATGTTCACAACAGTTTCCTTCTCTGCAACAGGAAATTCTATCACAATTCGCTGCTTATAATGCAAGTTGCTAACATGCTCCATTTCAGCGGTTTAGGGCAGCCATATTATTTGGCTGGTTGGGTTGTAATTTGGTGTATACAATCAACGCATGCCATATTTGAAGTGCAAAATTCCATCTTCATTATTAGCTGGGGAAAAAAACCAATGTGTTGAATTACTTTCTTAATGGCCCTCGTATATGCAGTGTATATTCTTTAACCTGCCAAAGAAGGATGCATGAGAAAGGGTTCATTACTTACTCTTTTTTTAAATGAACCAGTGTGGCTAAACTGCAGTCATCCTTGTGAATGAGTGCATTATGTACTACCTGCATGGTCAACACATATAACAGACAAGCCACCGCCGATTACTCCAACTATCACAAACTCATTCGAACTACCCCCACATAATAGATGCAATGGAAATTCTTTAAACTGGCATTGGCTGTCAATGAAGAATAAGCTCAAAAGTTCCTCGTATGAACCCCCTAAAAATGTTTCCACAGCTCTTAAACTGTACAAAGGCTGAGTCAACATTCACATAAGTAGAAGTGTGACACTCTAGTATTGCATACATATCTGCCTCCCTCCTAAATAAGCAGCATAGGTTTAAACATTATTTACATGCTTTCCCATTCTCACATTCTCACATACAGCTTGTAGTTGTGTGTGTATTTTAATTACATTGAAATAATCTCCCTAAAGTACTTCATCTGTGTGTTACTGCAGCCCATATTGGAAGCCACAAATAGTAACACTGTAACCTACCATGCTTGTCATAAGGAGAGTTGGCTTGAGACTGGCTACCTCATCCCATTGAAGACTTTAGCTAGCTAACAATCCAACCAATCATATGAACAAGTCTGTAAAGAGCTTGGTGGTGGTTGGTTAAGAACCTAAGTTCCATTTTGGGAGATGAAAGACAGAAGAAGAGGAAAGTACTTGATATAGTTTCAGTATCATTACATGATGAAATACTTTTATAATATTGTTTGGATGACAAAGCTAATTACCAGAATATTTCTTGTATGTTCTACTTATGATTATTTTTAAAAAGTCATTTGAAAAATCAGCTGCAGTTACAGATGTCAGTTGACATTTATTTCTTCATAGATTTATTTCTGTGGCAGCCATAGATGCTGCACATTGGAGTGAATCCTGTACAAATGTGTCATTTCCTCATCTTTTCAGATTCAAGTGCAGTGCTGAATGGGACCACTACTTTGATACCACCACCTAAACAGTTCCCAGGCATGATGGCTAGTGCACCAAGGTATAACCAAGACCATTCACAGTGAGTATCATGGGGAGGTGTTGTTAGTTTCATCATGCAGCAGAATATCGCTCTCATCACGGCCCACCGAAGAGTGTCTTCATCCTTTGTCAGTTCTTTTGCTGTATGCATTTTTATCCCCAAGGTGTCTGCAGTGTCCTGGTAAATCCTTGTGGTGGTCAACCCTTGTCTCCCCTTCCAGGAATCAAACCTTCCGTCTTTGTTCTGTCCAAACTTCATTGATGTTTAACGTGTAATATTTCAATTTCCGAGGCTTGATGCTGTTAATGAGCCATATTTGTTTTTATTTTTTCATTGTTGATATCTTGTAGATCATAAACTGATTAGAGACATTAGATGTAGACAGTCAAAATTTTGTGGGCATGTTATGAGAAGAAATGAATTGGAGAACTTGGTGACAACTGGCAAGATCGAAGGGAACAG
The DNA here is from genome assembly GCA_014155875.1 of Cepaea nemoralis. Taxonomy (NCBI): domain Eukaryota; kingdom Metazoa; phylum Mollusca; class Gastropoda; order Stylommatophora; family Helicidae; genus Cepaea; species Cepaea nemoralis. The sequence continues at coordinate 124,596 of JACEFZ010028249.1, forward strand.
ACCAAGGGGAAGACCAAGAATTAAATACCTGGATGGCTTGGCCACATGGCATGGTTGAGACAGGAACACGGAGCTGATCCACGACTCTGGTGATCGAGTGAGATGGCAGAACATGACCGCCCACGCTTATCGGCATGGCACATAATCCATGAATGAATCTTGTAGAATGCTGTTAATGAGCCAGTTTTATTTTTCTCGATATTCACATCTTGTAAAAAGCCAGTTTTCTTCTTGGTCCACAATATATGTTAGTATATCTTGTAGAATGCTGTTATTGAGACAGTTTTTTTCCCCAATGTTCACATACTGTAGAATGCTGTTAATGAGTCCGTTATTTCCCCCCCCCCCCCCCAAATGTTCAGATATTATTGTAGAATGCCAATATGTTTTCTTCATCTTGGTCTAAAATATGTGGTAGTGAATATAGTAAAAGAAACTACCAAATAATGTTTTCTTCCTCCCTATTTCATTGTTTTAGCCTTTAGCTGCATTACCTTCTTCTTTGTCTTCTTCTTCTTCTTGATCATCCTTTTCTTAATCTTCTTCATTCTTTTTTACATAATCATGTCATCATCATCATCAAGTGCCGTGCCGGCTGGCATAGGCGTTCATGGCTCTCCATAGATCTCGGTCTCTGGTCTTCTGGATCAACTCTGCTGCTGACACTCCTCCATGCCACCGTCTCAATCCATTCAGCATCATTTCTCTTGGTCTGCCTCTGCCTCTCTTCCCCTCGATCTTTCCAGTTGTTACGATGTTCTCCAATGCCTCTCTTCTCATCACGTGACCGAAGAAAGATGTTTGTCTCTGTCTTATTGTTGTATATAATGTTCTAGTTTCATTAGCCTGTTTCAGGCAGTCGTCGTTAGTTACTCTGGCAGTCCAAGGAATTCGCATCATGTAAATCTGTCTTATTCGATTTCTCCCGCTACCACAGTTTTCCTGAATGGGATTGGGTATTGTTTGTTTTCCCTCTCTACACAGAAACATATGTTTGTCTAAATGTTGGAAATGTTTAATAGATGGTGTTTGAGTCTGCACTGACTAGTTCTTAGCTTGAATTGGATCACTTGATCATCTCTTGGTGCCAAATGGTGTGAACACAACACGTAAGCCACATGGAAAGTATATCTGAACTAATGTGTCTGTCTGCTGAAGATTCTTTTAGACCTGTCAACATAAAGATAATCCTGCCACAAATACTGACTGGCATTGAGAACTGATGTGTCAGACTTTCACATGATACTTGTTCATAGTATGAGGTGGGGGTCATCGCCACTTGTCCATCCCAGAAGAAATCAGAAAAATCTCTGGTACACATGCAGCAAAGCTAGGTTGATCCCAGAGCCATGCTGGCCACTACAGGGAATTGTGCCGAGAATTAGTGTATTAATAAGCAAAGGCACTAACTACTCTGCCACTATATATAGCAAACAAATAAACAGGAACCTACTGTGGTTATGTGAAGTATTAGGGTCATCACATTTTGTATGCCTGAGTGCACAGAGGAATATTTGGCCAGTCTTTCCCTCCCCTAGCGAATGTCAAGAGTTGACATTGAACCCTCGTCCGACTATTCTTTTGAAATTGTTAGCTTACCATCCTAACTGCTACACCAACACGCATGCCACAACAGATGATTGTTTACTGTTCAGTTCAAAACAGAGGGTGGACAGTAGTCTTTTGTGTGTGGGTGTGTGTGTGCGCGCGCGCATTCGCTCACTTTGAACTCAATCGTAGTCTATACGCACTACTTCTAGTAGCATTGGACTGAATTTTACGTGTGGATCAGCTTTCCCTATTACCAGTGTCTACCACCTTCAGGCGAACCCACTCCGACTTCAGAGGGTGGACAATAGTCATTAATATTTATGGTGATATCCACAGGGACTTTCCTCTGTCCATGGAGCAGCTTCTGGAGCAGCAGTGGGAGCAGGGAGCCCATTTTCTCATGGAACAAGGCCACCATTTTGATAGTAAGTCGTCTGTTCTTGTTGCTGCTGTAGTCGTAGTTGATGTAGTCGTGGTGGTGGCAGTGATGGCATCATGGTAAAATGAACATTAATTTATCATTGCATATTGGTTTTGATCTTTCAGATCATGCCATAGTTTGTATGTATGTATATGCTGCATATAGAATGCTACAGGTTTTTTCTCATTACATTCTAAGATAGGGTAGAGCTTCAAAAAAAAAGAATAAAGTATCTTCTCTACTGAATTTTCTGTTTCTTACATTCGTAAAATATTATGGCTTAGGTGGTGTCATTAATGATGAAAATTTATCTTAGTGAGACGTGGTGCCAGAATGTGTTAGTTGCATTTTTTAATAGGAAGCACTTCATGTTTAATTACAGTTAGGGGAATGGGGGAAATTACTGGTTTGGGTAATAGAAATCTTTGAGTGCACTCCATCATGTCTGCAACAATGCAGTTCACTTAGTTTTGTTTATTTGTATCTTCAGTTGTCAGCATTTGTTTACTTACTTATTTTTTCTTCCCCTATATCCTGTTCAACGCTTCTGGGTTATAATTGGGATATATATTCTATGTTATGTGTAGTTATTATACATTTTATATATAATTTTACGTAGATATCGTTTTTTTAAAGTGTTTTATTAATTTGTAATGTATGTATAATGAAGTTCTGTCTATCATGTAATTAAGAATGATTGCACTGAATTATCATCGTCTATGAATTGACTATTGAGTCTAATTTTAAGCTTAGATTGATTACTTTTAAAATGCCATATTACACTTCCCTATTCATATCTCCTATATAAAGGAATTTTAGTTCTTCTTCTTCTTCTTCTTCTTCTTCGTCTTCTTCTTCTTCTTCTTCTTCTTCTTCTTCTTCTTCTTCTTCTTCTTCTTCTTCTTCTTCTTCTTCTTCTTCTTCTTCTTCTTCTTCTTCTTCTTCTGCGTTCATCCAGTCTTTTTTCGGATGTGATTGTGTAGTGCAATACTGCGCCTTTAGACCGACACATCCGACTTCTGCAGGCGTTTGTTGACCTTGTTAACCTTCCCGGGGCAATTTTAGTTCTGCTTGTATATCGCTGAACTTCTCTTTCTCCCTTCCCCAACCCCAATCTCTGTAAAGGCAAGTCTCCACAGCAGGCTTTCCACTGACATATGAAAATTTGTAGTGGGACATATATTCTGTTAGTGGTTGTCTTTGTGTTCTGTCCTTCCACTGACATATGAAAATTTGCTGTGGGAAATATATTCTATTATTCATTGTCTTTGTTTTCAATGTTTCTACACTGCAGTAAGTAGTGGGCATATGACATATGATGCTTCTCCTTTCTCCGTTTATCCCTCACTGGGATATAGGCCCTCAACCCACTCAATCCAAGCCCTCCTATCCTTAGCTGTCCCTTGCAGCTCCATCCATGTCTCCCCATATTATTCATGTCTGTGTCTGCTACTTCCTGTGTTTATATATCTTCCTCTATTTCGTTTGCCGTGTTGATTCCAAAGGTTTTTCTAGTTATACTATTTTAAGGTTTTCTCATTATATGCCCTATCCTATAGCTATAATGAACCAGTTTTGCTGTATAGCAGTGAATCTTGGAATGTAAATAAACAAATTAGGAAGAACTTAGAAGCAACAGAGATGTGGTTCCCAACACGAATGTTGCGAATTCCCTGGGCTACCAGAGTAATTAACGATGATTGCCTGAAAGAGGTTAATGAAACTAGAACATTATATTCAACAGCTTTCTTTGGTCATGTAATGTTAAGAGAGGTATTAAAGAACATCATAACGACTGGAGAGATGGAGGGGAAAAACAATCAGAGGAAAACCAAGAGAAATGATGCTGGATGGATTGAGACATTGGCATGGAAGAATATCAGCAGCAGAATTGATCCAGAACACCAAAGACCGAGAAATGTGGAGAGACATGAACGTCTACGCCAGCTGGCATGGCACTTGATGATGATGATGTCCTATCCAACACCAGCATCTTCTTTCACCTGTTGGTTCACTGGTTTTGTCCTGTTCTCTCCACGAGCCCCGCTGGTGTGTTAATGGGACCTTATAGGGAAGCAAAATATGTTAAAACTGTAGCCTACCACACATGTCGTAAGAGGCGACTAAGGAGGATACCTCTCTTGTGTTACTGGGACCCTTAAAGGATGAAAAGAATAATATCACATTGTAACCATACAGGTCGTAAGTGGCTTCTAACATAATTCACACATATCTTCTTTCCTGTTCTGCTTTGATAAGTTCTGTGCATTGGTAAATTTTTGCTTTGAATTCCACAGTATCTTCTCTACTGAACTGTCTGCATAGACTCAAGGGAGAGAACCAAAGTCTGGAAGACCAGGTCAGGGAGTTGACATCACGCCGTGACCACCTTATGGCTGTTAATGCCCGCTTGTCTCTGCCATTATCTCTGTATGATGGGATATCTTCACACAGCAAGAGTTCATCACTTGGAAGTCTGGAGGACATATCATCTCCAGATGATGTTCAGGTTTGGCTGCATTTATCTCTAACTCCTGGCAGTAGCAGCCTGTTGACTTTATAATATACATATATATATATATCTGGTAAATACTTCATTGATTTCATTATCATTATGTGCCATGCCTGTAAGCGTGAGCATTATCGTTTGCCATCTCACATGATCATTTATTAGTCTTGGATCAGATCTGTGTTTTTGTCCTGATTCTGCCATGTGACCAAGCCATCCAGGTATTTGCCACTTTGCCTTCCCCTAGCTCCTTTCCTAAGTTGCCAATTGTCACTAAGTTTTCAAATTTATTTCTTCTCATAACGTGCCCAAAAATTCTGGACTTTGCGTTTAATTTCTCTAATCCCTTTAAGTTTTCATTGCTTCTAGGGGCAGAAGTAGTTAAGTTTAAGGTCAATGTCTATCTGAAATAAAGACGTGATCATTATACAATTCCCCAGGCAGACATAAATAATGATACATACTGGTGTGATAATGGTTGTTTAAAATAACTAGATGCTTATGTCTGTGTGTTACTGGGACCCGAAAGAGAAACAAAGAATGGTAACACTAACCTGCCATGATTGTCAGAAGAGTTGTGTGTGGCTCCCTCATCCCATTGAAAAATTTAGCTGCAAAGTCTAGACGGGTATGAGCAGGTCTCCAGAGGCGAGTTTAGGTGAGTTGGTTGCGGGCCGATGTTTCACTGGGAGATACAAGGGGCTTAAGTGAGTTGGTTGTGGGCTGATGTTCCACTGGGAGATACAAGGGGTTTAGGTGAGTTGGTTGTGGGCCGATGTTCCACTGGGAGATAAGAGGGGCTTAGGTGAGTTTGTTGTGGGCCAGTGTTCCACTGGGAGATAAGAGATGCTCAGTTGAGTTGGTTGTGGGCCAAGTGTTCCACTGGGAGTTAAGAGGGGCTTAGGTGAGTTGGTTGTGGGCCAATGTTTCACTGAGAGTTAAGAGGGGCTTAGGTGAGTTGGTTGTGGGTCAATATTCCACTGGGAGATAGAAGGCAGAAGAAGAAGAAGAACATAATGAGATACGTGAGGTGTTACATTTTGGCATTAGTCTGCTAAGTGAAGGGACTGCTCAAGGACACCACAAAGTCTGTTATATCATTTCATATGTCTGGTTTAAACTGTATTGTACTGTATTATACAGTCTGATTTGTAAGCTGAAAGTGTATTAAAACATAAATCCATTTTTCACCCTTGCCTGAATATCTCTTTTTTTTAAAACCTGTCATCAATTCAGATAACATTGCCAATAGTTTATAACAGATTGTGTTATATAATTATTTATGATTTCCTATTAAATAACATGTAACACACAGTTTATCTCATCATCATCATCATCATCTTCCACTTCTGCCGTCAAGTGTCATGGGGAGGAATAATTTGCGTTCCAGCACCCAGTGGGCGGCACTGGATAGTGTCATTCTGTGTGGTTGTTTATATAAACTGTTTATATATTTTAGTGGATATAGTGGTGTAATGGTTAGAACGTTATGCTGACAATGGCATGAGCACAGTTCAATATCAGCTCTCACAATTCACTACAAGAGGGAAAGATTGGTCACCTATTATCCATACACTTGAGTCTACAGAGTGTGATGATCCTAACACTTCATATACCCACAGCAAGTTTCTGCTACAAGACTTGTTTTGTTGTTTCTGACTTAATGCCATGGTGGTTGTGTCCCCCTGTCTGATACATATGTTCATGCGGTTTAAAATTAGTTGTGGCCCTTTGTCCAAAAGTTAAATAATGGCTTATAGTCTCTTGTTCTAGTTTTAATTGTCAAATAAAAGACCACCTCATTAGACTTTTGCTTGAACATTAATCTTTGGCCTCCTATGTAGGACAATTTGTTTACATTTTTGCGTTAACCATACATTGAAAAATTGCTTATCATGTTGCATTGTGGATATAATTGTTTCTGTAGGCACCCAAACTTGGAATGACTCCGCTAACGTCTGTGCAGATCCCTACGAATGCAGACTTACTTGTAGAAGACATCCTGAGTCCAGCTGGTGAGTCCATAGCACTTGCTGTCCTTCCTTGTGTTTTTTTTTTAAACCTCATGTCTCTTTTTAACTCAGTTCTCATGTTTTGTTTGTGCTGCAGTTACTTGTGTAGGGTACATTGGATTGACTGAACACTATAGAACAGCCGTAAAACACAAGCAAGGGACACTTCCACACCCTGAGACATATTGGCTATTTGGTGCAAGCCCCTTATTTGTATAGACCAGTGACACTGGATGGGTCATGTGATATGGTCAGTATCATACCAACCACCTTTAGTTTCCATGACATTTCCTGGTGGTACCTATTTCAGGCTGGGCATTTCACAATCCCACATACCACATTCGAAACACAGCTCCAGGCGATTTTGGAAGCAGACTCCCTTGCACTGGTTTCATACAGGTATGAGTGCCAGTCATTCAGAAACAGCCCAAAAATATGCTGGGGTTGACTGTGACATCCTGTAATGGATATGCAATTAACCTTTTTAACCTAATTTAGGTTTCTGACCCGGGAGATCAGGCAAATTTTAAAAATCCACTTCAGTGGGGATTTAAACAGTGCTCACCAGGCCACTTCGCAAGCATACTAGCATCTGCACAACCACTGTCCCTCTACAACTGTGGAGTATGTTGAATCATAGGTGATTGGAAAGCATGTACTTAGACTAGTAACACTGTGCAACTTGATCACAAGGTCTGTGAGTGAAAAATAAATCAAAACAAACCAGAATAACAGATATAGATATAAATTTACCAAATAAATCTGGGTAAATGTATTTATTTAAAATTACAGGTTAATATTGGGGCTTTTTGCTGCCTTTTGAAGATGAAGACGAAGCATATATGGGAATGACAGAGTACATTAACCCTTTACAGGGCAGACACTTGTCCGTTTTTTAGCCCTGAACGGGCAAGATTTTTTCAGGTTTGGAAAAATTTCGGGATGCGTTAGTAAAAACATCATAAATAAGGTGTTAGTCAACCGATTTTAGTTAAATAAACAACACAATGAAGGGAAAAAGCATGCAGAATATGTCACTCACGTGATTGTTGTTGATAATCCATATATGAACACAAATATTTACGAAATACAGCATGCTGTTTGTGATTTTCCGTCATCTATACGGCAATTTACAAACACATTTTCAGAATCATAATCACTTTCTTTAAAGTCCGACTCAGACTGCTAATGCAAAGTAATGCTTTGTGACTGATATCTAGTTCTGATTAATAGTCAACTTCGTGCCCTTTAATGTCACTTAAATTGAACCTAGCGAAATCTCGGCTATCACTTGAAAAATCGCCGAAATCCATTTTGAAAAACTAAGTGTAAAAACCCCGAAAATTATCAAAAAAAGTCCGTAAAAGTCAGATCAAAATTCATAGTCGGCGCTTACAAATGGCGGCCACGTTGCCAAGCTATTGGCAAAGGCGAAAGTAGCCGTCGAAAGTACCGTAAGGCTGAGAAATCGCGTTTTTACTATGCATAATAGTATCGGACGGAATCGGTCGAAATGCTCGTTAAAGGCATCGGACGCAAATGGCCGTTGTGCCCTGTAAAGGGTTAAAGCATGATTATGGTAGCAGCTTTCAGAAATAATATGCAAGGAAAGAATTCTGCAACTGCAGAAAGAAGAACAACTGGTTGATGCGGGGTAGAGTAAGTAAATTGACAGGAGATAATTAAAATAATCACATGATAAAATAATCTGACAATTTGACAAACAAATAAAATATTAACACTGCGGGAAAGAATGATACATTCCGACCTGTTTTTAAAAGGTTCAGCCATTCCTGTTCCATGACATTCTCAACTGTTTCACTTTTATCCCGTTTCAGCAAGATTTTGGCCACCAAGTCAGGTCGTTTTCAATCATATTTGATGCACTTGGATTTTCATATTTATTGCTTTTTTTTTATTTTCGTATGCATTCATTTTAATGAATATTTACAATGAAAAAGTGTTTTATGTGCAACAATATTTTCAAGTACTAATCTTTTGTGCATTCATTTTAATGAATATTTACAATTTTTTAAAAAGTGTTTTTGTTACTAAACAATTGTCAAGTTGTGTAACATTGAAGCTGTATTACTCAACAGTGTCTTTGTACTACAGCTACTAAGGTGTCTTGTTGAGGATTGGCACTGTTTCTGTTTTTTCTAATGCTGGTCTTCTGCACTGGTTTAATTTATGTTTGTTTTCATTAATTAATGTTGTCTTTTCTTATTTTTTTTTTTTTTTTTTTTGCTCTCTTGCTTTGAACCCAAGCGTAGTCCACACATGTGTTACTACTTCTAGTGCACTGGGCTTGTTTTTGCGTGTGGATTAGTTTTCCCTATTACTAGTGTCCCACGCCATCAGGCAAACCCACTCTGACTTCAGAAGTACTTGTAATTTACATCCCCAATTCAAGGACAGGAAGTCAACATTTTAGTCCAACTGACCAGCGTAATGGTTAAACCCGCCACCTCGACATGAGCACACCGGATGTTTCAGAATGAGCACTGTTTTCCATTTGACCATGCTGACCCCCTAATTAATGTTTTATTAAAAATATTTTCTTTAGAAACGGTAGAGGACCCTTTGATATGCCTTGAGGCATATCGCATTTGTGGTGCTAGCCCTATTTATATCTTTATACAGGGTGTATTTTTAATGACTGTGCAGTGTTTGAACATATTGCTGGCCCACGTTTTGTATTTACCTATTATGTTGCATGGACTTTACAGAGGGTGAATACAAAATTTGGACCGGCAATATTTTCAAACACTGCACAGTCATAAAAAATACCCCTTTATACCAATGAACACATGATGGGTCATGTGGTCAATCTCATGCCAGCTGACTTTGCTTCTCAGAATATGTCCTAGTACCCATTTTAGACTTCTTCTTCTTCTTCTTCTTCTTCTTCTTCTTCTTCTTCTTCTTCTTCTTCTTCTTCTTCTTCTTCTTCTTCTTCTTCTTCTTCTTCTTCTTCTTCATCATCATCTTCTTCTCCTTCTTATTCTTCTTCTTTTCCACTACCTCAGTGAAATATTGGAGAAGATGTAAAGATTTTTTTATGTGCTCTTTCTACTACTGTTTATAAGTTGGTATTAATTTCTCTACACTTGTTCTTGAAACCATCGCTCCATCTTTTACGTGGTCTTCACTTTGCTCTGTATCCATTACATTTCTTCAATGTGAATCTTTGTGGCAGATGATACCAGGATATTCTTGTGAGGTGGCCAAACCATTTAATCTGTTGGTCTTTAATGAAATGAGTGACTGGTTTTAGATCTAGTCGCCTTCTAATTTTCTCATTCTTGGTAAATATTTAAAAAATTGCCTCTAAGGAATTTGAATACAGGACCACCAAGCTGGTAGGCAAGCATGCTAGCCAGCCATTGTGCTACCATGGCTTCCTAATGTTTTCATTGTACTTTACATTTAATTGGGAGTCACGATGGCACAGTGGAGGAGCGGCTGGCCGAGTGGCTAGAATGCCATATTCTCCTTCGGGAGACCCGGATTTGAATCCTCGGTAAGATGTGGAGTTGTTTTCTGTCAGGGGCAAAAAGATAATTCTAACCTGCACAGTTCGCGGTGATTCCACTAATCAGGTGGCCTTAATTCCTCAGGCTCAAGACCCTCCTGTCGTACACCGCAAGGTACTATATTGGCAGTAAATAACAATGGTTATCATGCTTACCTAGCAGAGACAAGATTATGTGTTCAGCTAATACAACCTTGGAGTCGACTCAGTCTCATGAGATGGGCACTAGACAAATGACAGAATTTTCTGGCAGGGAAATGCAACAAGGATGGATTTTGGACACCTCATCTCATTGGTCATGACCGAGTATATGTGAAGGTCTAACACTTCACACTGTGGGGTTATCTTTACCTTACATTTCATTGATTTGTTATCATTACCTTGCATTTAATTGATTTCTTCATAATGTTAACTTTGAGGGTACATTTATCCATTTACTATAAAGTGGAAACTAGAAATACCTTCAAGACACATTCACCAAAACATGGAAACTAGAAATACCTTCAAGAAACATTGTTTACAAAACACTATGAAGCAGCCATCAGTGTCGTATTGGGATAGCCTTTAAACATCAGTAATATGTATTTAAAACTGCAAAGATCATCGCCACATTATTTTAGAAGAAAATATTGAAAGTTGAGAAGTAGTAAACACTTTAATGGAACATGCAGTTAATTAAGTGTAATATACTAGATGGAAATAGAAATTGCCCTTGATTCTGTGTGTGTATTAGGAAGAAGGGGGTGGAGAACAGGGGAGTTTTAATAATTATATGCAATTTTGTATTGAAATTGTTTGTACCCAATGATATCACTTTTCCCCCTTATCTCTTGAGTTGTGAGATTGGATATCTATCCTTATCAGATAAGGGCTAAAAAAGCATGAGGACCTATTTACAGGTTGTATATGTTAAAAATCCCACGGCAAAAGTAGGCTGTAAGACCACTGCCCTGGCAGATTGTTAGGAAAAATAAATCTACCCACTTTCAGATAGAACTCATTACCTTTGATGGAATCTCGTCTAGGGGAAATAAACTTGACACAGATGCTTTCCGAGGTTGAACACACTAACTAGGTGTGGTGCTCTCCCTTCGAAAGGGGACATAAAAAGAAAAGAAGTATCAAATTGTTTTATTTTGTTTTTATTTTCAAACACTAAGAACACATAAAACATATTTTGTAGGTGCTCTCCTGCTGAAGAAAAATAGAAAATACTAAGATTGGTGCCATTGTTGAGTTGTAAAGTGATATAATTTCATGTATAATAAAACCTTGACTATAGTGTGTACTGGGGTGAGGAGACCTTATTGGCAGTCAGATTTTGAAGTTAAATTCAATTTCACAAGTATAGTGTGGAGACTTTATTGATAGTCAGATTTTAAGGTTAAATTCAATTTCACAAGCATAGTGTGGAGACTTTATTGATAGTCAGATTTTAAGGTTAAATTCAATTTCACAAGTAAAGTGTACAGCCGCAACTCATAAATACTGATAGCTCATTTACTGGTAATGGACTTACATTTTGTTGTTTATGTTCATAAGTGATCCAGATATGGTACGTTGTGAAATCAGCTTCAGAGTTTATATGCTTTAAATGAATCCACTCATAACATACATTACTATAAATATGCATATGGTTACAGAATTTGGTTACTTGAATGTTATTACCATAATTGCTGATGGTTATAAAGTTTCTTTTGGAATTGGAATTTATATTTACTGAATTATCACTCACAGTGTTTGCTGTTTGATTAAGGCTCAAAATATGCATATCAGGAAACAATGGACAAGTTACGAGGGGGCTTCAAATGAAACCTTAAATGTGTTTGTTTTGTTTTGCGGGTGAATATATTCTGAAAAAGTAGTGAACAAATATATCATTTTTTGATGTAGTCACCACTGCATTCAATGCAAGTTCTCCAGCGCCGATAAAGTGCATGGATTCCTGTAGAAACAAATTATCTTGATCGCATGTGTAACCATTCAGGGGTCACTACGTAGTGTGCCTGACAGAAGTTACGCCATTTTGAAACTTCCTACTCCACTCATACACTTGTTGGACTGATAGGTATGCATGACCATACTGGACCTTCATTCACCAATGACTGTCTTCACTGATCAAAAACTAGATAACAGAACGCTGCTCCTCTTTGGTGCATGTCAAAAGTGGGGCAGCCATCTTTAAACTGTCCTTATGATGTCACTGTGTTCATCTGCACCATGATGTCACATGCTTGACATCCTTAACAACAATATTGACAAGTTAAAAAAACAATGGCATGGTTATTGTAATTTTCTATTGCACTTTTAAGATTTTCATGAGAAGCCCCCTCGTACTTTATCAATATAATGCTCATGTACGGCCTGGATTAGAAGATTTTTAAAATGTTGCATGTCCTATGTAGAATTTTGCGATCAACTCCAGGTTGGTGTCTGAGACAATTTTATGCTCAATAGTTTGCCACTGCTTTTTGAATGAGAAGTCAACATTTTAAACCTGACTTAATGCCAGTGTAGGGACTAAATACCCTACCTCACCATCATTGCTCCGGAAGCTTCAGAGCTAACATTATCCTTTTGGCTACCTTGGCTTTTAAGAGAAGATTAGAGTTTTTACAAGTGTCTATTATTCTTGAGATTTTACAGTATATATTAAACAATGGTATTATGGTGTGAGGTGACAAGTTCCTTCCTTGCCATTGTTTTACTCTTTGGGAAGTCTTGTGGTATCTATTTGATAAGAATAAGTCGACCTCATAGCTGTATGCAGTCAGGAAAAATCCTAAACTGGTGATTGTACCTGTGCCAGTTGGTGCACTGTCCACATTGCAAGCAGTTCTCTTCCTAAATGATGTCAATCAATCAGGTGCCGTCTCCACAGTGAAGGTTGACTGCAATGAATCTCCAACACTGTCTCTCGCCTTGACTGTACATTCTATCAGGCTGATATTCATCCATCTCTTGATGTTATCTTCCCACTTGTATCGTTGTCTACCTCTTGCTCACTTGCCCTCAACCTTGCCTTCCAGTATGGTTTTTATAAGAGTATCATGTCTTTTAACATGGCCAAAATATTTCACTTGCCTATTTATTTATTTCATCACCTCTCTCTTCATTCTCAGTTTTTCTAGAACCTCTGCATTTGATTGTTTTTGTTTCCATGAAATACGACATATTCGTCTGTATATCCACATCTCCAGGGCTTCTATGTGACTTTCTAGTTGCTTGTTCAATGTCCAGGCTTCCGCACCATACAGTAGCGTTGAATATACGTAGCATTTGACAATTCTCATTTTTAATGTGTTATTAATCTCTCTAGATGTTAATACTGATTTCATGCCATTGAAAGCATTTTTTGCCATTCCTATTCTCTTTTTGATTTCTTATTCACTTCTGCCATCATCTGTTATTATATGTCCAAGATAGGAGAAACTTGTTGAATTACCATTGCTGTCTTTGGGATATTACATGGTGAGGTTCCAATCTCTTCCACGATGGCCAGCCATGTTCACTATCGTGTCCTGAACATGCCTCATGTGTGCCGCACACTCTGCTGTTTCGCTTTTGAAGCCGTTGATCTATTTAGATTAATCCGCCTTCTCCACCGTCCCAGTCTTTGTGTACTAGGGATAGACATTCCCTTAGTAGGATATTACCCCTACTTCACTTATGTAGTTTAACCAGTCAGCCAAGACTGATGGCCACCGCCGTACACAAGCGGTATTTGTGGAGCATACATGAGCTAGGTAAAGAGATGGGAACCAAATAGGATCCTGGTCTATCCCTGTGGTTATGCTGCCACTCACCGTGAGGTACTATCCCACTCTCTCTAACTTCTGACCCTAAGATGTCCTACCAAGTATATCACAAGTTTCTACTAAATGTATCACTGTGTTAACAACTAATATGTGTATGGTTAGTCAGAAGATTATCCTCACTGTACATCAAACCATTCAATCACTAAATGTTCAGATGATCTTCTCAGTATTTCCCTCAGTGCGTGAAGGCTGACGACACCAGTTCTTTGTTGCTTGACTATTGTTCTTTCACTCTCTACATCATGTACTTGTTTGGCTTTGCCCCTTTTTGACTCATGTTCCTGCAGTCTAGTCATGATTTTAGATTCACAGTCAAGTGAATATATACAGTCAGTTAGTGTTTAAGATTCTCAGTTAAGTTCAACAATCATCATCATCATCCAGTGTCTTTAAAATTCCTCTTTATCATAAGACAGATGCCCTGCCTCTGTTACTGTCATATGTTAATTATCTATAACATCTTGAATCCACCTACATTGTTATCTTTCTCTTCTCCCCTTCCTCACTATGTCTCCCTCTGTAATCTTTTCCAGACATTAATGTTTCTTTTCATGCCCAAAATATTTCATTTTCCTGAATTTTATTGATCTTAATGACCAGACATCTTCCGTGTTTGAGTTCTTATTGGATAAATCTATTCTCTTTTCCATCAATGCATTTTTAGTGCTTTTATGTAACATTTACATTGAAAGTTCTTGTTGGATAAATCTGTCCTCATTTTTCATCCAATGAAGTTTTAGTACTCTTCTGTAACATGTAGTCAAAGACACATGAAAAGCTCAGTGGTAGTTAATGTTAAAAGTGAATTGCTCTGTTTCTACACCAGTGGTTCTCAACCGGTGGGGAATTCTCCCCCCATGGGGAAATTTTAGGGTTTCCAGGAGGAGAATTAAGATTATTTCAAGATCGCATTAATACAAGAGCCAGTTTCTTGATATTGTTTTTCCCTCTAAATTTTACTGTTCTGTACTTCTCGCCCTAATGAAATTCGTTTTATAACATAAGTAGACCTGCAAATCATGTTTTATGTAGATGTCTAGACTTGTTCTAGTATGTGTTATTAAATTTAGCTTCCATTTTTATGTATACTGTGTAAGGGTGGGGGTGAATTTATAGGGAGGAAATTCAGGGGGGGTGGAATGACGTTCTGAACATATGGTAAAGGGGGCCATGGGCCAAAAAAGGTTGAGAACCACTGTTCTACACCATTGTGGCATTCTAGTGCTAGGCCCATATGTGTTTGGTAGTGATTAGTTAGTTAGTTGGTCATAATTAGTTAGTTAGGTAGTGATGTTAAGACAAACTGTTATCAAGCTAATGTGAAAAGTGAAGGAACTTGTATTGTGACAAGGAAACTCAACAAATGAGAAATGCAAGCACGAAAACTGACTTTTTGACCAAAGTCTGCCAAAGTGCAAACAACCAAAAACAAGAACACTTGGTTGAAAAATTTAAAGATACTAATTCATGCTCGACTATCTGAACAACACAGTTAAATAAAATAAACTAAACTGTGATGTTTGATGGCTTCACCTCTCAAAAAAGTTCCTAGTGAGGTTGGATCTTCTTCTTCTTCTTCTTCTTCAGTGTTCCGAGCCATTGAGGTTCTTTGCTGCAGATACAATCCGTCTCCATTCGTCTCTCTGGTGGACCCTCTCTTGCCAGTCGTTGATTCCAAGTGCTTGTAAGTCTGTATATGTATTATCTCTCCACCGTATTCTTGGTCTACCTCGGGGTCTACAGTCATTTATTTCCTGAGTGTAAGCGAGTTTTGTTTCCCTATTATCTTCCATTCTTTCTATATGCCCCAGCCATTGTAGTCTATTAGCCTTCATGATACCAGTGATTAGCGGGGACTTAAACAGATCATAAATGTCTTTGTTACTTCTTCTTTTCCACTCTCCACTTTGTGTATCCCTAATGGGTCCAAAGATGCGTCAAGATGCGTCTTAACATTTTGTTCTCAAAGGTTTGTAACAAGGCTTCGTCTCCTTTCGTTGTACTCCAGGTTTCAGAACCATACAGCACAACTGGTCTGATCAGTGTTTTGTATATTGTGATTTTGGTGTTACGAGATAGCGCATTTGATTTTAGTAGATGTTGTAGTGCATAGTATATCTTATTTCCAGAGTTGATTCTAGTTTGTATTTCTTCCCTTATGATGTTGGAGCAGTTGAAGATTGTACCCAGGTATTTGTATGTTTCCGTTCTTTTAATGGTCATATTATCTATTTGTATGTGGCCAGAGTTTTTAGCCATTCCGTCTCTTGAAATTACCATATATTCTGTCTTATCTTGGTTGATAACCAGCCCCATCTGTTGGGCTTTTTCCTTTAAGTGAGTCAATATTTCCAATGTCTTTTGTTCATTTTGCCCTATAATATCTATATCATCTGCATAACCAAGCAGCTTGGATGTTCCTCTGATATCACATTCCTCCTTTACCTTCCTTACAACTTTCTCTAGAGCCAGATTGAAGAGTAGCGGTGATAGTGCATCACCCTGTTTCAAGCCAGATGTTATTTGGAAAGGGTCTGATTTCCTGCCTTTATATGTTACTATATTATAAGTATCTTCCATGCATAGTCTGGTCATGTTGATTAACTTCCTTGGTATTCCAAATTCCTGCATAGCATTCCATAGATTATTCCTATGGACACTATCATAAGCCTTTTTAAAATCCACAAAAATGTTATGGAGATCTCTTTTATATTCCAAATTTTTCTCGGCTATTTGTCGTAAGATAAATATCTGATCTATCGTTGATCTGTTTTGTCTAAAACCCGCCTGGTTGTCACCAGTTGGATCTAACCTGATAAATATTATAAGGGAACACGAATGATTTCGCCCCAGGATCACCAAGCTGGAGGCTGAGTTCACTTGCCACAGTACTACTGCAGTTCCTGATAGTTGTGACTGTTGACACTGTACGAGTTTTGACAGGTGTACAATCATTTTCTCACCAGAAACAGACCATCCCTCCCTGTCCAATTGCAGACTTCAAATGGGTCTTGATGGCATCGGCTCGTCACATGGCTATATTTACCCGGACCAGGTGAGTGTTACGTGAGTGCATGTTGTGTTGTAGAACTAGTACTGTTGTTTCTGAGCTCTTTCTCTTTTCTTGACCAGTCATTTTCTTCATACATTTGGTTTTCAACAGTGCTGGATTATACATAGAAAGTCTTCTTTTTATTTTTATTTTTTTTTATATTATATTTTATTTGTTACCTTTGCTCACTTTGAACTCAGGCGTAGTCCTTCTAGTGCACTGGGCTGATTTTGCATGTGAATTAGCTTTCCCTATTACCAGAGTCCCTCGCCATCAGGCAAACCCACCTGACCTTAGAAGTACTTGTATACTTGTAATTTACGCCCCCAATTCAAGGAAGAGAAGTCAATATTTTAGTCCAACTGACCGGTATATAAGTTGAACCCACTACCCTGGCATTGGCTTACAGGATGGTTCAGAATGAACAATCCTAACCACTCTGCCGTGCTGACCTCCCATAGAAGGCTTGTTCAAGAAGTATCTGACTTGTGGACTCACCTTCAGGTCTGGCTGTACACATGCTCCCAGCGGCCACAGCATTGTTAGAAGCAATTTAAGGGAGGCCTTCAGTATCTGCAGTTTTCTGGGACATTTTTTGAGACATCCTAAATCTTCAAACAAATCTTCAGCTGCTGTTAACACATTTTTCATAATCGGACAGTTTTTGAGACATCCCATATCCAGTGTTGCCATCTCCTTTTGATGAAAAAGCACCAAAATCGACCCAAAAAAGCACCACCAATTTTTGGAAAGCACCAAAAAAAAAGCACCAACAGTTTTTATTACAAATGTAACAAGGTAGCACATTATAGTTTATTATTATCATTTCATATTACAATGAAGTTTATTCCAGATCCGCCAAATCCCAATCAGAACTACTCTCGAGCCTAAAAAGCACTAAATTGCAATAATATTTTTTGGGAAAGCACTAAAACAAGCACTGGCGGAATTCATTAAAAATGTTATAAAGTAGCACATTATAATTTATTATTATCACTGAATATTAGAATGAAGTTTATTCCAGATCTGCCAAATCCCATTCAGACAATTCCTCTTCAGTTTCTGTAGCTATTTCCTGCTATGTTTGCTCCTGTGATGATGATGATGATTGAAAGAAACGTGTACATGCCTCCTGTGATCCAATTTTTCGTAGACTATCCTTAGGTAGTTTATAATCATGACAGCATTTGCCATATCTTTTCATTCCATATCTAATAGTCAAAACTGCTGTCAAACTCTTCATGCTCAGTCTGTTCGACAATTTTGATTTTATAACTGACTGAAAATACGCTCCACGTCCATATTAGAATGAGGTAAAATGAGCACAGTTAAAGCTAAATCTGTAAGATCTTGGAAAGGATTTTCACCAGTGGCATCCCTGTATGAGGCTATTTCTGCCCACAGTCCAAGTGTGTCAGAGGTCTGTGTCCACTGCATATGATGAGTTTTCTCCACTGGAAATCGATGTGGGTGAGAATAGCTGCATCTTCTACAAACATTTTAGCAAGATCCAATATACAGGCTTCATTGGCTGTAGACATTCACTTCCACTAAGACATGACATGGACTGCAACACTTGAACGTTATCTGCCAAACGTAAACGCAGCTGTGTCAACAGCTCTATTAAAAATTGTATGCACCTTCCACGAATTTCTTTCTCATTAGGAACCTGGTAGCCTGCTATTTCTTTCTTAAACTCATAACCTAGATTGGGATTAGGATCTAAATAATACTGAATAGCATCACTTTCTGTTATTTTTTCCCCAGGAATAGTAATCTTTGAACTGATAGAATCAGTGAGTTGGACAAGTTCGCTGAGTAGTTTTGTTAGATCCTGTATATCTGCTTCGAATTTCTTATTCACACTTTGAACTTCTCCGAGAATATGCTTAAGAAATATGAGATACACATAGTTTTTCATGTCGCTAAACATAGAATGTAGAAGTTCTGCTGTACAACAGCGCTCGTTGAGTCTTTTACATCAAAATGAGTTCTGAGCTCGACCCACTGCTGCAATATTCTGACAATGGCAGATTGAAAGGACATCCATCGTGTCTGGCTTAATTGAACAATCTTCAGTGGATGTTGCCCATCATTTATTGAAGCACAAAGCTCCCTGTACTTTCCTTGACAAAGACTTGAGTGAGAAAACCAGTCATATGTTTCTCTAATTGTGAACTCGATGTTCCTGGGCAGACAAGCATCTGCAGTCTGTGACACTGCCAGCTGAAGGGAATGACATACACACCTAACTAGTACCAGATGAGAAACTTCGGATTTAAATTTTGTATATACTCCATTGTTTACACCTGTCATGACAGATGCATTGTCAGTGCCGAATGCAACTAGTCTTTTGCAACTCAACTCCATTCTTGTTTAAACAATCTTTTAACGCATTGCATATTGCCTGCTCGTTGCAGTCACTCACTTCAACTAAGTCTAAGTAAGTAACCGCAAACTGCTTTCTTGTCTCTGAATAGTACCTAATAGCTACTCCAAGTAGCTTAGTTTCAGAAATGTCATTGCTCTCATCAATCAATAAGCTGTATTTACTTTTGCCAATATCAGCTATCAAGTCTGTTGTGAAATATGGTGCAAGTACATTTGAAATAACTGCTCTGCACTTAGTTCTCCTAAGCTTAAAGTTCTTGCAACCTTTGCTGTCACCAAAGTGTACCTTGCAGAGTTCACTTAAATGGTCAACAATGCACAGCGAACAATGGCCAGCTATGAACAAAGACATGCATCCTTCTGTTTCTTTGACATTACCTTTCAGTTTGTCAAATGCAATTGTTGTTTGTCTTTGTGTACTGAATGGTTGTTCGGCTTTCTGATGTTCCGTTGTATTCTTGTGCCTCTCAATATCACTTAACCTGGCTGCCATTGAACATTTGCAGTATTTGCAAAAACACTTAGTATTATCCCCTTCTACTTTTAACAACCATTTTTTGAAATCTTGAGTCACTGAGCCACTGTTCTCTGAAATGTTGAGAATATTTCTTGCTCATGGTGAAACAAAAATAAGTGTAAAGAAAGGATAATGTAGATGCCACAAAATTATGAACTCGATAACAAGCTAGTATATTGATGTTCGCTTTTAGCAAAATCGTATTAAAGGGAGTTAACTTAGTTGAATATTGTGCAGTAACGCACTAAGATTGTTTTACTCCCTAACTTCAGTTCAAATAAGGCTTTTTAGTGTTTCCAGAATTATTTTTAAAGTAATTTTTACCCACCAAAAAAAAGCACCAAAAAGCACCCAAACAAAATTGTGAAGCACCAAATTTGCGCGGCCGCGCCAACTGCAAAATTTTGGCACCAAATGCCTTGAAAAAGCACCAGATTTGGTGCGAAAAGCGTAAAAATGGCAACACTGCCCATAACTTCAGCAGCTGTCAACACATTTTTCATATAATGGGCTGGATTTTGAGACATCCCATATCTTCAAACAACTCACCGTTTGCAGCTGTTAATACATTACTCATTTGCTGGGACAGTTTTTAAGACCTTTCAGTTCCTCAAGCAGTACACTGTAACACCTGCAGTTTGATGGGATCTCTAGAATCAGCCCTATGACCCACAGAACAACCCAGGATTTAACATTGCTTGCTAATGTACACCATAAGATAAAGTCACTTGCTGTACACAGGTCTCCAGAAGAGAAATGGTCTTTTCTCTCATCAAACTTTTTAAACAGACCTCACATCATGAATGTAGAATAGGATGAGCAGTCTTTGTATCATTTATTTGGTTTATTTTGTTTGTTTGTTTGTTTTCTGTTTGTTTTTTGTTTTTTTTAAATAATTTTTTTGTGCCTTTATTTCATTCTTCCTGTTTTCTTTCCTTTTTTGATTTATTTAATTCATTTATTTATTTCCTCTGATGTCAAATTCTTTCCTTTGTTGTTGTAGAAGGACCAGTTAGAGAAAGCCAAGATCAGGTAGAGAAGCTCAGTCATGTTATTGGTATGGAAGGTATTACAGTTGCATGTATATGTTTAGTAGAGAATGGAGTAAGTTTGTTTGTTGGGGGGAGGGGGACAGGAGAAGAAGAGAATGGCTGTTTTTTTAACGTTAGATATAGTAACATTACACTGGGGGGGGGGGGGGGGGGGGGGGGGGGGGGGGGGGGGGGTTAAGATCGATGCTGGGATCCTAGTGATGTCTGAATGAAAATAATAGACAAAACTCCCCAAGAAGCATGCCAAAATTGGTTTGTTAAGTTATTTGGAAATAGACTAGGAGAATCACAAGCAGTAGTAATTAAGGAAAATAGCTATCTAGCAGTATATTTGGATGAAGCAGCCAGACAGACAATTATCCCATGACCTCTCTACTGCTTGACTGAATAAACGTGGGACGAACCCCCCCCCCCCCCCCCCCCCCCCCCCCCCCCCCTCCTCAGCATTCTGTGATATTTTATGTGGTTTTGTTGTTCCAAAATATTACACGCAAAACATCTATACAGACTCTGAGAAAACACAAACTATGAGTTGATAACTACACAAGCTTGATTGTTTATGATCTCTTTTCTTTCAAGCAACAAATGATCAGTTTTATAGTATGATGTTTAATAATGGTGTTGAACTTGAGATGAAATGTGGATGCTAGAAGCAGCGCTGTAGCCACAAAACATCCCTAGACTTACCCTTGCTTGTTAATGTCTATCACAAGATAATGTCACCTATTATGCACATCATAGAGATTCATTACATTAGTATTACATGCAGAAGCAAGTACCTGAGCTGTCATATAAACAAGATAACTCCATAGCAGGTATTGTTGCATGAGGTCCGCTTCAACAAAGTATCAGGCCTTTGGCCGAGGAATGTACAATTACTTATCTGGAGATCTGAAACCCTGATTCTGGACCTTCTAACAGTGGTTACACCATTCTTGGAAGCATTTCTGGAAGGCCTCTTTGGGAATGGAGTGTGGTCGTCATTTTCCTTAAGATGTCTTTTCATGACTCAAATTGGGTCCCTTTCAGTGGCATTTTCAGCCTGGAGAACAGCCAGGAATCGCAAGGAGCCCTGTCTGGAGAGTAGGCAACTTTGCAAATCTGAGCAATTTTCTGTTTGGCCCCAAAAAAAGTCTGAATCAGATTCGAAGAATGGGATGGTGTGTTTTGCTGGAGCTGCAAAGTTCCCGTTACCAACATCATTGATTTACACCACACAGCATCACAAAGGCAATGGCATGCTTTAGTAATGTTTTGTCTTGTGCGTACTAATTTTGCACCACCCCACGGGGGTCAAAGAAAACTGTCAATATGATTTTAGCATTGCTGAAAGGAACCCACTTTGAATCATGTTAAGGCATTATGCAGTACACAAACAACAGCCAGGCTGTACACCATTCCCAAAAAGGCCTTCAAGAAATGCTTCCAACAGTGACAGAGCCACCAGGAGAAGTGTGTACGGACCCAAGGAGACTACTCACAAGGGGATTAGGGTCTCACACCCAGGATTCCTCCTAGGTGAACAATTATATTCTTCTCCACCAGGAGAAGTGTGTACGGATCCAAGGAGAGTACTCACAAGGGGATTAGGGTCTCACACCCAGGATTCCTCCTAGGTGAACAATTATATTTTTTCTCTGACAACAGTTTTTTTTTTTTTTCGCTCGCTCACTTTGAACTCAAGCGTAGTCCATACAAACTACTTCTAGTAGTGCTGGACTGAATTTTGCATGTGGATTAGCTTTCTCTATTAACTGTGTTCCTCGCCATTGGGTGAACCCACTCCGACTTCAGGGGTACTTGTAATTTATGAGCCCAAGTCAAGGACGCTAGGTCAGCATTTTAGTCCAGCTGTCCAGTGTAGGGGTTGAACCTCTTACCTCAGCATCAGCACACTGGATGTTTAAAAGCAGACACAAGGTCTGATACTTTTTGAACAGACCTCATGTAAGGGTTAGAAAATGGGATTAATTTCATATATACTAGGTTGACAAAAAAAATAAACCATGCTATTGTTTAATGTCAACTGTGTGAACTCCCTCTTGTGGCAGTTTAAGTTCTTTATTATGTTATTTGATTGTCAGTGTTTAGCATTGAAACAGTAAAGTTATTAGTTTTCTGTGTAGACTCATCATTTTTAGTTATAATTCGATTTCTCCATTTTCTAGGTCTGCCCGCCACAGCCCTTGATGTACTCAGTAGTCAACCCACCACCACCGACACTGTCCCTAATGTCGTCATCATCATCGTCGTCATCCTTGCTGTCATCCTCATCTCTGCCATCATCATCATCCCTGCAGTCATCCTCCTCCCTGCAGTCGTCATCTTCATCATCGCCGCTGTCATCAATTTCACTCGGAGCAATGCCTACATTAGAACCATCACAGATTCCCAATGTGACCAGTCTCAACTTGTCTGGTCACATCTCCAAGCTGGCAGATATGACGTGACGATAAGTTTAACTTCCAGTTTTGGTACCCGTATTTAAGTGCCCATGTTCTTAACAAATGTCTCGGATGCACATTTTTATGAACACTTGTTTGTTTGGTAAACATCTTCTTTTAACCCATTCTAAGTCAGGCAACTTGTCATTATGTTGAACAAATTCTGTAACCAAAACGTTTAATCCTTTTTGACTCGTTCAGTCTGTGTTTAAAAGATAAATCTGGTCTATTCAATCGCAGTGAAGTAAAATTAATCTGGTTTTAATCACAGAAGCCACAGAAGAAAGGTTGCACTATTTATTGCGCATATTTTGTTGCATCTCGTCAGGTGCACACATGGCATATGAAGTGAATAGATGAATCATATTTTGACTGAAATGCATATCACATATAGTCACTGATACTGTTCCAGAATATGATTCATCTGTTCACATCGTGTTCACATGACATATAACTCTACAGTATGCAGCTGTTGCGATGCAGTGAAATATGCCAGACAATAAACTGTGCAACCTATTTTTGTGTGTGGCTTTTGTGTCTAAATTCAAAAAGAGTATGCATTGTTTTGAATTTCTCAATCTAGTTTAGTTCATTGTTAAGGAATTATATTATAATTCTTCTACACACATACAGTGAAACATTCACTGAGCTTTTATTGCTAGATACCTCATGCAATAAGGGTATACTTCACAACAGTGACATAGAAATGTAAGAAGAAACTAACAGATATGGTGAACTGCAGTAGCACAGTGGTCAATAGCCGTAGGTTCAAATCCCCATCAGGGCAGAGATTTTACAAGAATGTGGCCAGGACTCCAAGGTCAACCCAGTCTGAAGTGGGTACCAGGAAATGTTGTGGGAAGTAAATGGGGCCAGTGTGGTATTGACCACATTAGCCATCAAGTGCTGATTGTTCTTTACAACTATGGGTCTAGCACCATATACCCAGGCCTTTTAGCGGGGAAATGTACCTTATATACCTAAAATACCTTAATTTTTTGTAAATATGAAAGTATGCTGTGACATTCTTCATTCATAACATGTTGACAACCTGTGTGTTATTCATAACACTGCATTGGATTTCCAACTTGTTTCTTGTTCTTTTGAGGAGAGTGCGTCACAAATACTGACTTCAAGGGTCAGCGTGTCAGATTTTGGCGTGCATTTATGTCAGATTTTATTCCTCTTGACAGATTTCCACCCAAGGCAGCGGGATCTATCTACCCATGGCTAGGTATTATTCCCTAATAATGTTGCCAGGGAAGCAGCCTGGCTGCCCATTCTGTGCAGTTTCTAACTGCTGTGGGATTGTTTTACATGCATGACTTGCACACAGGATCACACATTTTTCACTCTTATCCATGAACGCTAGGTATCTGACCTCACTACACAAGAGAACGGGAGTGTGTGATACCATTAGATACCAGGGGTTCTTGGAAACATGGCCAGCCCTATGCTGGGATCGAACTCTGCACCTTATGTGCCTGAGGCAAGCACTGTAACCTCTTATCCACACTTCAGCTTGTAATGTTGTTTTCTGAAAGTGTTCAAGCTGCAGAACCTTGCTTGTCCTATTAGCTGATGCTTTGTGGTAATGACAACTGTAATACTGTCAGAGATATCAGACTGGAAGATCATTATCTTATAAGTAGACGGACAGGGGGGACTTTGGATTGTGACACAGCAGCCTTAATATGGAGTCATGTTGTGGTCAGAGATTTATTAGACTGGACGACTAGACAGATCATTCTTATATGTAGACAGACAGAGGCAGAGTCATTTATGACAATAACAGCCATGATATGGTCACAGATATACAAATAGATAGATCATTATCTTATAAGTTCATAGATAGGACAGAGTGGCTTGTGACAGTAATAGCTGTAAATTGGTCACAGATATAAGACTAGACATCATCATCTTGTAAGTAGACAGACATTGGGTGGAGTGGTTTAGAGGTTACGATGTTCAACTCTGGCTTAAGCAGACCTGGTTTATTTCATGGTTTTGACTGAATTTTTTATTAACTAATATCAAAGGTCTAGCTTTCCCGAGCCAGGCAGAACAATTTGGCAGACCTACATGCATGTTGTGCACATTTAAAATCTCTGGACACTTATAATCAAAACAAGCAGTCTTTAACACTTTAAAAAACCTACCCACAAAATAGAATATAGTATGTGTGATTCTGCTATACACATATTTATATCTTAGCCAGTTCTAGAGTTTGTGCCCTGTGCTGAGACTCTCCTTGTGTGATCTGTGTGAGGAGACTGGAGCACTTATAGAGATATCTGTATGCAATGAAAGTGATCCTTTCACCAAAACCAAACCACATAAATAGACATAAAATACCAATAGTTAAATAAAGTTTTCCAGGGGTGAGAGAAAGAGGGACAGAAAGGACTATATGACCGTGTCATCCAAGATTCTTTTCCTCATTTGAAATCAGATTAAAAGCTGTGTTGGCAGATACTATCAATTTTGATCTGCTTCAAACTTCACTTATTTGCATGTACACGAAGTGGCTTTATTACATGGCACGCATGAACAGTAAAGAAACATTAAGTCTAGGACGATTAACAGTAAAGAAACATTAAGTGTTGAAGAGTTAACAATAAAGAAATATTAAGTGTTGGAATGTTAACAATAAAGAAATATTGTAAGTGTTGGAAGGTTAACAATAAAGAAACATTGGGGGTTGTTAAATAAAGAAATATTAAGTGTTGGAATGTTAACAATAAAGAAACATTAAGTGTTGGAGGGTTAATAATAAAGAAATATTAAGTGTTGGAGGGTTAATAATAAAGAAACATTGTAAGTGTTGGAGGGTAAATATTAAGTGTTGGAGTTTTAACAATAAAGAAACATTAAGACCTGAAATGTTGTGTGTTTACAGGGCAGATTGTAACAATCCCACCAAACTGCAAATGTTTATGGTTTAAAGATATGGACTGACCCAAATTAGGAACGTGTTAACAGCTATTGAAATTGTTTTATGTGAAGATTTGGGTTAAAATCTGTACCATATACTAGAATAGGGTTTTATAAGGTGGAGTATCCAATTTCTTTCAGATTTTCTGTCTCTTAAAGCAGAGATTGGTAACCTTTTTACAGCTGTGTGTGAGTATGGCGACCCTGCAACCCTGGTTTTAAACCCATCACACTAGCCACAGAAGTTGAGCTCAGATAGTTCAGCCAACCACCCAAAACAGGGGGATTTTGTTAACTAGAGATGGGTACGTTTATTGATAACAATGTAATAGATGAAAATATACCACTTTAAAAAAAACAGCAAATAAAATGATGAAACAGTAATTTATAAAGATATAAGGGTCTGATGAACCCAACTGTGACATCAGAAACAAATGTCATGAAAAATAATGTTTAAAATTATATGTGTTTGTGTGGAGGTTGGTGTGGCTGAGAGGTTTAACATGCTTAAACTGTCTCTACTGATGGCAGCGTAGTGGGTTCATACCGCACATCGGTCATTCAGACTTTGATGTTTTCTCGTTCATAAAGCAATGGCAAACCACTGAACATAAAAGTTACTAGGAAATCGCTAACAGCCATCTATGGGCTGGATGTGATTGGAAAGGGCATGCAATGTTTTTTATACATATATCTGTAAATAATGTAAAGCACATTGAAACTAAAAATACTACTGCATATATGAGTGTATGAGACCTGAAGATCAACGCTTGTCTTAAAAACCAGTTTGTTTTCTTCTTAAACTGGGAGTCTTGGGTGAATACTTAGTTATATGTGTATACAAGCATTATGCATGTGAGAATGTAACGGTCAAAGATGTGTGGGGGAATGAGGAAATTAGACTGTTATCATCAAGGTGAAAGACAGTATGTGCTGGGGGATCCATTGCAGCCATCCTTCACTGCAAAGGTGATAACTCATCTGATGTGATCTGTATAGATATCCAGACTATTTTTCAACAACTGTGTTTAAAATATGTGTAATATAAGTTTATTTAATATATATGTATAGCATTTAACAGATAACTCCTGAATGTGATATAACAATACAAAGGAAAATGCCTAACAAAGTGAATAAATTCAAAAATCTGGTGATAGTCATAGCAACCGATGGCAGATATTTAACACATTAGGAATATCAATTGGGGAACCCTTTGAGACCACTAAGACAGTTCATAAATGAATACATGTGTTGTTTGGCACTCAGAGAAGTGAGAAGGAAGTAGAGACTAGAGGATGCACTAGACAACATTAAAATTGAAATTTATAGTTACAGACTGCGATTCGTACCTGTCACCTCCAAATGACAACGACGCCATGCTGTCGGAATACATGTATTTCTTCGCATGACCAACTGGACACCCCAGAATAGGAGCAGATTATGCCAAGCAAAAGCTGCATTTTAGACAGAAAGAAAAATCTTATGCAATAAGTCACTGTCTTGTAATATTGTTGGTGAAATGTTGTATACAACCTGTTCTGCTATATGGCAGTGAATCGTGGAATGTGAATGAACA
Organism: Cepaea nemoralis; assembly: GCA_014155875.1. Taxonomy (NCBI): domain Eukaryota; kingdom Metazoa; phylum Mollusca; class Gastropoda; order Stylommatophora; family Helicidae; genus Cepaea; species Cepaea nemoralis. The sequence goes on from JACEFZ010028249.1 coordinate 152,408, forward strand.
AATTAGGAAGAACTTGAAGGCAGTGAAAATGTGGTTTCTAAGATGAATGTTGTAAATATCTTGGAACGCCAGATCACTAACAATGATTGCATGACTAGTGACAGTGGAACAGTAGATAGAAATATAAGAATGTGACAAACAGCATTCTTTGGTCATATAATGAGAAGAGAAGCATCGGATAAACTCATAACCCTGGAAAGATTACAGGTAGAAGGGGCAGGCCAAGAGAAATGAGGCTGGATTGGATGGACTGGGATGGGGGATTGGAGGAATATGGTCAGCAGAGCACCAAAGACTGAGATCTGGGGAGATAATGGACACCTGTGGTATTTAGCAGGGCCCATGGTGGCGATATGTGAAACGTACAAGTAACACAACAAGATGCAATGGCTGTTCAACATGTGTTTGATAAAGATAGATATCTTTTTGTTTTTCATCTTCTGAGGTCAAGAGTCTGTAAATTATATCCTGATTTGCATTGTTTAAACTTCTATCAAGCAGATCCCAACCAGTCTGGGGGGCATTGATTTTGCTTTCAGAGTTATCATTTGGTTTTTAATGACAGGTTAGAAGTTGGGACGGTTGTGTTTATATGAACAGTGATTTGAATACGTGAAATCTAGGCTGAAATTTGGAACTTGTCTTCTAAACTGGCCGTCTTGTATGCAAATATATACAGTACATTGTGTTTTGACATTTTTTCTAGAATTTAGTTTAGACTCAGTTTCCGCAAGCTGTTTATATTCAGTGTTATTCTGTTATTGTGTGCATAAAATGTTAATTCCCTTCACCTGAACTGATCGTCTACTGCAAACGTTTGTTCATTTTTATTCTAAGCAAGTGTTATCCATTAATTATGTGTTACCCATTAATTATGTGTTACCAACTTCTACCATTTTGTTGTTGGTAGCAACAGTTCATTCTCAGTTCTTAGAATGCCACAAGCCACATGACTGTTTTGCTGCTAGCAACTTCCAGCCTTATTTCCCTGTTAACCTGTGTACTTGCATATTGCATGTGTGAGTTGGTTGAAGGCTTGTGCTCCATTGGGCGATGACGGGCAGAAGACGATCAGGTCCATATTTTCTGCCCAGTGCCACATGCAAAGTGATATAGTCAAGTAAAGACAGAACAGCTGAAAGGAAATCACAATTATTTTGATATAACTATAATAAAAATAATCCAAACTAGGGATATGGATACCTCTATGTAAAGATTCCCAAATATTACGTTGCCCGCCTTCATTTGCCCTAAGAAATCTCTCTCCTTTTGAAACTGGGTCAACCCCAAAACAGACATAGTGAGAACAGAAACTAAACCTTGTCATCGCACATGAACAAACCAAGGACTGCTGTGTTGGTGGCGGAGTATGTTAACCACTGCATCACCTCAGCTACCATGTGCTTGCCTGTTGGGTGAGCTGAAGCTGTTCTTAGATGTTCTCCTCATTTTAGAAACAAACTGTTGGTCTATTTTTTTAGTTTAGTCGACAGATCAACGTCATGTCACACAGGTGTAACCCATAAGTGCTCTGTTCTACTCCTAACTCAAGACTGAGTCCAGAGAATCTCAGCTCACTGCATGAACTCCACAGCACTGGCGAGGATCCTGAAATATTTTGGGGTGGATTTTTAACTAGAAATTTGTTGGTCTAATCAAACCCCTTCAGGTTACACAAGAAAATGCAAGGGTAGAACAGGTTTGATACATCATGTATGACAAAAATGTGAAGGAGTCTTTCCCTTGCCTTAGTAGATGTATGGTGCTAGCCACATATTTGTATAGACCTAATCAGCAGTCCAGGGGTGATGTCAGTATCAGGCGGCCACCTGCGCTTCCCATTATATGCCCAGTCAACCTGGGACCGAGTGTCATTTTTAAATACTGCCTCAAGGGGGACTCAAACGCATGACCACTGGGTCGGCAAACAAGAGCGCTGGTGCCTTCTAAGTTCATGAACTAAGATGTGTGTCTGTGTCACAAACAGTGGAACATGGCTAGCTGGCAAGTGTGCTAGTGTCATCTGTGTTCATGAAACAAGATGTGTGTGTATCTGTGTCACAAACAGTGGAACATGGCCAGCAAGTGTGCTAGTGTCATCTGTGTTCATGAAATAAGATGTGTATCTGTGTCACAAACAGTGGAACATGGCTAGCTGGCAAGTGTGCTAGTGTCATCTGTGTTCATGAAACAAGATGTGTGTGTATCTGTGTCACAAACAGTGGAATATGGCAAGCAAGTGTGCTAGTGTCATCTGTGCTCATGAAATAAGATGTGTATCTGTGTCACAAACAGTGGAATATGGCCAGCAAGTGTGCTAGTGTCATCTGTGTTCATGAAATAAGATGTGTATCTGTGTCACAAACAGTGGAATATGGCCAGCAAGTGTGCTAGTGTCATCTGTGTTCATGAAACAAGATATGTGTGTATCTGTGTCACAAACAGTGGAACATGGCCAGCAAGTGTGCTAGTGTCATCTGTGTTCATGAAACAAGATGTGTGTGTATCTGTGTCACAAACAGTGGAATATGGCCAGCATGTGTGCTAGTGTCATCTGTGTTCATGAAATAAGATGTGTATCTGTGTCACAAACAGTGGAACATGGCTAGCTGGCAAGTGTGCTAGTGTCATCTGTGTTCATGAAACAAGATGTGTGTGTATCTGTGTCACAAACAGTGGAACATGGCCAGCAAGTGTGCTAGTGTCATCTGTGTTCATGAAACAAGATGTGTGTGTATCTGTGTCACAAACAGTGGAACATGGCCAGCAAGTGTGCTAGTGTCATCTGTGTTCATGAACTAAGATGTGTATCTGTGTCACAAACGGTGGAACATGTTTGGTGCAGAATAACAGTGTGGCCTGACCCCAACCCACCGAGAGAAGAACTGCCTGGTGGCAAGAGAAAACTGCATCACAGCCACGCCAACTGTATAAAACAGATGGATGTGGTTATTTGAGAACAAGCCCAGAACACAAATGATGAGATAACAGAATACTGTATGGTTTTGTCAGTAGATTAGACCTATGTTGGCAATTAAATATCCTTGTAATATTTAATGGCATTGATGGCTCGAAAAAGAAAACGGGCTAACCTGGAGGAGTATTGCTTACAGCGACCGTCACTTCATTGTATACTTGATTATACCCATCTGTCTTTACTTTGTCTCTTCTGACCATATTACGTGCACAATATTACAAGAAATTGATTTTAAAACTCAGCAGTATTAAATATACTTAATTATGCTATTAATGTTAACCATTTTTGCCAGATTTCATGATTTGAAAAGTTATGTTGTAATAAAACTTTGTTACAAATTAGCCGTTGCTTGACCTAAAGAACTGAAATTTGCCCTGAGAATTTTTCACATTTTTCGGTGGTTTATAAATTTATTGTGACTGGAATGAGCCTTGTTATTGATATTTTAGACACAAGAACTGGTTTGTTTTGAGAAAATTGTGAGTTAAGATGTGAGCAGTTACCATGTGAAGTGTATTCACCTTCCCATGTTTATATATTTTGTATATATGTTTATAGAAATGATACTAAACATGTTCATGATGATTATGCATTGCTGTATTAATCATCATCTTCAAAGTTCAAATCTCATGTTGTTGTTTTTTTTTTTTTTTTTTTATTTCTTTCTATTATTTGCTGTTAATTTTCTGTGCTACAATTGTTTGAATAATATTTTGTTTGGCATTGAAAAGTTGCAGTTATTTTTCATGCCTGCACGAGTTCATGTCTTTCTTACTTTTGTTATTGTTATGTTATATAAGCAGATTGTGTTCATGTATTAGTAAATGATTTTAAGACAAACACCCAAAAATTGGTCACATTGTTAAGAACTTCCATGTTATGTAAGAAGAGTTTTAGAAGTAATACTTATCTTCATCATGTCACATATTCTATCCGGACCAATACCCAACCTGTCCTCTTTCCTAACAGTCAATCTGAAAGCTTCATTCACAATCGTCATATCATCCTGCTGGACCGTTCAGCAACACATTTATAAGCTCTGTGATTTCCTGAACCGCACAGCCATGTAGGTCTCTCCCCCATTTTACTTTTCCATTTTCCAGGGTCGGTGCCTTTCATTATTACTTTTCCAGACCAATTTTATTTTGACTCAAAAATTTTTCCATAATTCATCTTCCGTAATTAGATGATATGAATGAGCCAGTTTTTCCTAATGTTTAGCACTTCACTGCTTATCCTATTTTTCTTTGTTTAAATTTTCAGCATCTTTCTACAGCATGTCATTTCGAATATGATTTTCTTCACAATTGTTTGGTAAAGTGGCCATGTCTCACAACCTTGCGTTGTTTGTGGAAATAAATATACTGAGTTGTAAGACAACCTTGTTTGTACCTTGCCACTTGCACTTCATCAGTGTAAGTTTTTGTGATGCAGTTTATAACCTTCAAAACACAGCTACGGATGATTTGGCAGCAGACCGCCTTACGTTGGTTTTCATACAGTGGTTATACAGGGAATGAACAGGCTGATAAGTTGGCATGGAATGCACCTCTTGGTGGAAGATTGCCTATGGATAAGGGGGAGGTGATTGTGCACTTGTGGGACCAGGCGGAGAAGGCGGGGGAACAGATTGAGAACCTGTATGTGGAAAGAATGAGATTGCAGGGGATCGGCAGGGGTTCTGGAAGAATCTCAAAACTAAGAAGGAAGACCAGGAGAACTTTAAATCAGATAGCGATCGGAACAATTAGTAGTATGAATCTTCACTGGCTGTTGAATGAGGGGACGGCGCACGTATAGGAATGTACAGAGTGCAGTGATGTCAGTTCCTAACTTAACTCATACCATTATGGCACATACAGAGGCCTAGACTGTATGAGTGCCGGTCAGAAAGCAATGGCAAACTACTGAACGTAAACTTACCAAGAAATCACAAAGAGCCAGAAAATGCTGGAGTTGAAAACTATAACCTTCATTTAGTTTCATGGCACATTTATCAGTCAGCCAGGAAAGTCTAGACCCCTTTAAATCAGTCAGCCAGTAAAGTCTAGGCCCCTTTAAATCAGTCAGCCAGTAAAATCTAGGCCCTTTTAAATCAGCCAGCCAGTAAAGTCTAGGCCCCTTTAAATCAGTCAGCCAGTCAAGTCTAGGCCCCTTTAAATCAGTCAGCCAGTCAAGTCTAGGCCCTTTTAAATCAGTCAGCCAGTCAAGTCCAGGCCCCTTTAAATCAGTCAGCCAGTAAAGCTAGTTCCCTTTAAATCAGTCAGCCAGTAAAGTCTAGGCCCCTTTAAATCAGTCAGCCATAAAGTCTAGGCCCCTTTTCCAATCCTTTGAGGCATGTAGGATATTTGGTGCTGGTCCCATGCCTGTATAAACCTATTGGCACTGGATGAATGATGTGATCAGTTATACACTAGATGCCTTTACTTAAATAAACATTTCGATGGTAACCAGTTTAGGCTGGATCGAACTGGGAGCAACGATCAATTTGTAAACAACCCCATGCCTTACTGGAGATTCTAACACGGACATGGACAGACAGAAATGCTAGTGAGCAAGGCCTGCAAGGAGCACATGAAAACCATAATCCAATTAGAGAAATTAAATGAAGACAGTCACATTTGTTTGGGCACTTCTGAGAAGAAATAAACTAGAGAACTTGGTGACAACTGGCAAGATTGAAGAGAAAAGAACAAGGGTAAGGCAGAGAAGTCAATATATGAATGGCTTGGCCTGATGGTATGACTGAGACAAGAACGCAGAGCTGATCCATGACTCTGGAGATTGTGTGAGGTGATGAAACATGACCGCCTACGGGTATCGGCATGGCACAGATTGATGATGAACACGACCACCTGAACAGACCGGAAGTGTGCTGGTCACTTCGGTACCACGGCTCCAACATTTATCAAGGCTGTTGATAATTATAAATCTAAAATATTCAAATTTATTTACAACTTTGAATTCTTCAGTCTATTGCAAATTCTGCTCTAGTCTTTACTTTATCTGTTGCCATTTCCTGGCATTTAGAAATAAATGATGGGCCTTGTGTTTTGTCATTGACAGAATCAATTGTTCAAGTTCCTATGTGCTGCCTGGTAATGTGTATATTTTGTTGTTGTAGTATTGCACTATTTCTGTTTTATCATGTGTCAATGAAAGCAAATTATACTGCAAAATTATCAGAAGTATTTATAAAATTGTGTGATGACAGGGACCACCAGGGGAACTAAAGTATTACAATAACTTCAAATGATTTTTAAAACAAATTCAATATGCATATGCTAATGTACCTAATTTTGTTTCTCAGAGATCATTAATTATTGGAGTGAAATGTTGCTAGTTGTAAGCAAGTTAAGGATTGTTTGTGCTTGAATTTGAACCTTTCATATATGTCATTTTATGAAAATACAGCACCTATATTTTTCTTTCTTTATATATTTTTAATCCAGTTTCTTTTGTTCAATATTTAAACCTTTCCGGTGTCCTATGCTGAAAGATTGCACCATGGGCAACCAGTGTTGTTTTTAGTTGAGGATGAAGAGACTCAATAAAGTTATAAAACTTGTTCATGTGTTGTGTTTTTCCTGTGGTTGGTTGTCGTCATGTCAGGGCGTGAATAACTATCTTCTGTGTAGGTCAGCATGGCCAAATGGATAACAATGCGTGTTCTTAAACATTCATTGTGCTGATGCCGAGGTAAGGGGTTCAATCTTTACACCGGACAATTAGACTAAAATGTTGACCTATCATCCTTGAATCCTTGACTTGGGGACATCAATTACAAGCACCTCTGAAGTTGAAGTGGGTTCACCTGATGGCAAGGGACACTGTTAATAAGGAAAGCTAATCCACATGCAAAATTCAGTCCAGCACTACTAGAAGTAGTGTGTATGGACTACGCTTGAGTACAAAGCGAGCGAGCGCAAAATATACAAAAACTATCTTCTGTGTTTTTCTGTCAAAGTCGATGAGTCACATCTAGTTGTCACAGTAAAGGTCCCTTATACATGCCTTGAGGCATTCTGTGCTAGCCATAGTATTATAGGCCAATGGGCACTCAAGCAGTGTCATGTCAGTCACCTTGACTTAACAATGGGCACTCAAGCAGTGTCGTGTCAGTCACCTTGACTTAACAATGGGCACTCAAGCAGTATCATGTCAGTCACTGTTACTTAACAATGGGCACTCAAGCAGTGTCATGTCAGTCACCTTGACTTAACAATGGGCACTCAAGCAGTGTTGTGTCAGTCACCTTGACTTAACAATGGGCACTCAAGCAGTATCATGTCAGTCACTGTTACTTAACAATGGGCACTCAAGCAGTGTCGTGTCAGTCACCTTTACTTAACAATGGGCACTCAAGCAGTGTCGTGTCAGTCACCGTTACTTAACAATGGGCACTCAAGCAGTGTCGTGTCAGTCACCTTGACTTAACAATGGGCACTCAAGCAGTGTCGTGTCAGTCACCTTGACTTAACAAGGCATTTCCTGGTACACATTTTAGACTGGATCAACCAGGAAGAGCTCAAGTAAATGGGGGTGTCCAAGCCCCAGAGCAGATTCAAACACATGACCACCAAGCAAGCATGCTAGATCAGCAGATCAGATGGTATTAAGGGAATCAGGTACGGCATTGTTGATTCCTTTCCTCAAGTGTTCCTTTTCCCCATGATCCAGTCTCGAGAATTTCTTAGAGGGTTCCTGAAGTTTTGCTGCTGAGCAAGCGAATCCACTTCTGCTGCAGTTCAAACAGTTACTTCTTCTGTGGTTGTCAGAAGTACTCATAGTACTCTTTTTCTTTCCTTTTTTCCTTTTAGGAATGAGGCAGGTTGTTTTCTTTTTTAGGCTTTTATCTGTGAGTGTGGAGGTTGGCAAAGTAGTGTCCATCTCTCCATCAGTGGAAGAGTGAGCCTCCATGCTTCCTACCAGGGCATAGGCCTGAGAGGTTATTTCTTCTTTGACTGCTGTGGCAGTTTCATTCAATTCCTTATATCACTTAGCTTTCTTTTTCTTTCCTCTTGCAGGTTCATCCAGTTACTTATTTCAATTTGCTTTCTTATTCTTTCCTCTGCTTCAACTTCAAGTCGCCACTATTTCTCAGCCTCTTTGCCTCCCTTTCGAAGAATACTTGGTATTAAATTGCAAGAAAAAAATCACAAATACTGAAGTATTGGAAAGATCAGGTTGTGTGACAGTTTGTTACATGCTCAGCCTTCATAGACTTAGATGGATAGGATATTAGGAGGATGGATGATGGTAGAATACCAAAGGACATCTTTTTTGGTGAATTACATATGGGTATTTACATATGAATTACATATGGTCCTCTAAAAAGTACTGGAGAGTTTTGGTCATAGACCATAACTTTAGGAAGGGAAAATCTCAACTGCACCTACACATGGTAGAGGATGGAAACACACCACGGTGTGGCTAACACATCTCTGGGGACCGAGTATCCACCGGAATAAGTGGACAACTCTGCAGCTGAGCAGAGCAGGGCACTCACTTGTCCTGACAGTCGGAAATGGCTGTCAAAGGTAGAGGTAAAAGACCACCATGTGGATGTGGAAGGCAAGGGGAAACCACCACATTATCTTCCAAAGACTTCATGGCAAAACATATATCAGAGTTAGAGAACGACGTTAATGGCTGTCTTAGGACATCCTCGTCCGGTAGGGACAGTCATGAGCCATAGGTGACTCCAGACCGTCATCCAGCTACTGATGGCAAAATCATAAATAAAATAAATAAATTTAGAGTAGGAACATGGAATATTAGGACATTAAATGAGCTTGGAAAATTGAACAATGTTTTAAGAGAAATGGATAGCATGAAAATGAATATACTAGGCGTTAGTGAGATGAGATGGAAGGGATCGGTCAAAATTATAGCCGACAACCACACAATAATTTATTCTGGAGGGAATAGGGCCTCCACATGAAAAAGGTGTAGGAATAATACTTGACGAAAAAACAGCCGAAGTCACTTAAAGGATACTGGAGTATTTCAGTTATTTTGGTCAAAATCAAAGTCAAACCAATAGATATAAATATTATACAAGTATTTGCACCAACAACAAGCAGCAGTGGTGAAGAAATACAACACTTTTACGACGAAATAGAAATGACGATGGCTCAAATTGGATCACAGGAAATAAAAATAATACTTGGAGATTTTAATGCAAAAGCAGGAAAAGGGAAAATGAAGGATATAGTGGGGAATTATGGTTTCTTCTTCTCCTTCTTCAGCGTTCCGAGCCATTGAGGTTCTTTGCTGCAGATACAAGCCGTCTCCATTTGTCTCTCTGGTTGACCTTCTCTTGCCAGTCGCTGATTCCAAGTGCTTGTAGGTATGTATGTATATTATCTCTCCACTGTCTTCTTGGTCTACCTCGGGGTCTACGGTCATTTATTTCCTGAGTGTAAGTGAGTTTTGTTTCCCTATTGTCTTCCATTATTTCTATATGCCCCAGCCATTGTAGTCTATTAGCCTTCATGATACCAGTGATTAGCGGGGACTTAAACAGATCATAAATGTCTTTGTTACTTCTTGATCTTCTTTTCCACTCTCCACTTTGTGTATCCTAATGGGTCCAAAGATAAAGAAATTCAAGAACAATACATAGGGCCTACTGACAGTGAAAAATAGGTAAAATGCAATAGCTATAATACAAAGTATAAATGAACAATGGGAAATGTTAAGGGACTTCATTCATCAAACTTGCAAAGAAATATTACTGGAGAAAAGTCAAATAGCTAAGAAGAAATGGATGAATGAAGCAATCTTAATGCTGATGGAAAAAAGAAAACAAGAGTAAAAATGACAAACAAGAATACGCTAAGATAAATAAAGAAATAAAAGATAAATGTTGGAAGGCAAAAGAAGGTTGGTTAAATGAGCAGTGCAAAAAAATTGAATTAAATGCCATTAAAGATACAAAAAATATGCACAGACAAATCAGTGAGCTCACGGGAAGAAAAATAAGAATAAATACAGGGTGTTTGAAATCAAAAACAGGAAAGATATTGTGAAATATTGAGATATTATATACTATAATGAAGAGGTGGATTGAGTATATAAGAGAATTATATGATGGGGAAAGGGAAGAATTAACAGAAGAAAGTAGCTTAGAAGGTCCACCTATTCTAAAAGAAGAAGTCGCTGATGCTATGAAATATATGAAGAAAGGAAAAACAGCTGGACCAGATGAAATCACAATATAGGCCTAAGTATTGGGAGAATTTGGAGTAGATATATTAACCAAAATGTTAAATGATATTTACAGCAGTGGATATTTACCCAGTGATATGCTGAAATCTGTATTTATAGCTATACCAAAAAGACCAGGAGCAATTGAATGTGAAGATTTTCGTACAATTGATTGATTGATTGATTGATTTCGTACAATTAACCTCATAAACCATATCACTAAGCTTCTGTTCAGAATCATAATGAGAAGAACCAGAAAGAAAATAAAAATGGAAATTAATGAAGAACAGTATGGATTTGTGGAGGGAAAGGGCACAAACAATGCAATATATACATTACGGAGACTAATAGAAAGGTTCATATAGAAACAGGAAGACATATATTTATGCTTCATAGATTATACTAAGGCATTTGATAAAGTAAAACATGATGAACTGATTAAAATTCTTAACCAAGTGGATAATATTAGATACCTAGGGACATTTATAACACCAGATGGAAGATGTACAACAGAGATTAAGAGCAGAATAGGGCAAGCAAAGGCCGCATTTAAGAAAATGAAGAGTATCTTGTGCAATAGGTCACTATCACTGAGTGTAAGAAAGAAAGTACTGAAATGCTATGTAGAACCAGTTTTGCTGCATGGCAGTGAATCTTGGAATGTAAATGAACATCATCATTGGCACCTTTCCGTCTTTACAGACGATAGTTTGGTACATTGTGCTTCAAAAAGGCTTAATAACTACGACCCATGGCGGTGGCGAGTGTGGCTGGTAAGGCCAATTCTTGCTGCAAATGTTTGCCCACAGTAGATGCAAGTGAAAACATGGTCATTTCCACCATTGTGCACCATCTTACGTCTCTCACGCTCTGTGTGTGCTTTATCTGCAATCATTTTCTCTTTTGTCTTTATTCCATTTCTGATGTTTGCCCTCCATGCAACACGTTCAGCGGCGACTTGCTCCCAATGTGCATTATCTATGCCTGTATCAATCATGTCCCGCTTACACACATCTTTGTATCGTAGTAGAGGCCGACCCTGAGATCTCCTACCCGTCTGTAATTCACCAAAAAAGATGTCCTTTGGTATTCTACCATCATCCATCCTCCTAACATGTCCTATCCATCTAAGTCTACGAAGACTGAGCATGGAATACACCGTCACACAACCTGATCTTTCCAATACTTCAGTATTTGTGATTTTGTCTTGCCACTTAATACCAAGTATTCTTCGCAGACACCGCATATGAAAGCTGTTTAAACGTTTCTCTTGGCGTGAGTAAGTTGTCCAGGTTTCACTGCCATAAAGAAGAGTACTAAGGACACAGGCTTGGTAGACGAGGACTTTTGTTTTGGCAGTAAGCTTCCTGTTCTCCTAGACTCTTTTTGCTAACATGTTCATTGTTGTTGCTGCCTTGCCAATCCTGATGTTGATTTCCTGATCGAGGGATAATTTGCTATTTACCTCTGATCCTAGATATGTAAAATGGTCTACTATCTCCAGTTCGGCGTCGTCAATAAAGATTGATGGTACACCATGTGCACCTTGTGACATAATCTGTGTCTTCTTTTTGTTAATTGTTAAACCAAATTCAGAACAAGCATTGGAGAATGCAGATAGTAGATGTTGTAATTCTTCCTCAGAGTGAGTCGTAATCGCAGCATCATCCGCAAAAAGCAACTCTCTGATTAGTACCCTCCTAATTTTGGTCTTGACCTTCAATCTCTGAGCATTATAGAGACCACCATCTGAGCGCGAGTGAATGTATATACCGTCATCCAGATCACGAAAGGCATATTTCAGTAGAAGTGAAAAGTATATCCCAAAGAGGGTGGGGGATAGTACACAACCTTGCTTAACTCCACTCTTGATTTCAAACTCTTCTGAAGTTGAGCCATCAAACTTGATTATACCCTTCATGCCTGTGTGGAACGATTCCACAATGGACAGAAGAGTTGGTGGGCAGCCAATCTTCTTTAGTGCTTTGAACAGACCCTCACGACTGACCAAATCGAATGCCTTTGGGAGGTCGATGAAGGCAATAAACAGTGGCTGATTTTGTTCCCGGCATTTTTCTTGCATCTGTCGCAATGAGAATATCATATCAATGGTAGACCGGTTCTGACGGAAGCCGCACTGTGATTCGGGGTAGACTTGATCTCCCAGGACTTGAAGTCTGCGCAGGACAATTCTGGCAAATACTTTCCCAACAATACACAGAAGTGAGATACCCCTATAGTTGTTACAGTCGCTCCGATCGCCCTTGTTCTTGTACAGCGTTATGATGTTTGAATCTTTGAAATCCTGTGGGACTTGTCCTTCTCGCCAGCATAGCTCTATTAGCTGGTGGATCTGTAGAGCGAGTGTGTCTTGCCCACTCTTGATTACCTCTATTGGAATTTCATCCTTACCTGGAGCCTTGCCAGATGCAAGCTCATTTATAGCACACTTAACTTCTGTTATAGTGGGAAGTGTGTCCAGGTGGTCAAGAGTTGGCAGGGCCTCTATGGCGTTGAGGGCATCATCCGCTAGCTTGGTCTCACTTGAGTAAAGCTCTAAATAGTGCTCGACCCATCTATCCATCTGCTGTTTCTTATCAGTGATGATTTCTCCAGTCAAGGTTTTCAGCGGTGCACTTCTTTTGATCATTGGACCACAGGCTTTCTTTATCCCTTCATACATGCTTCTGATGTTTCCCTTATCACTTGCGATTTGAATGGACTCACATAACTTGATCCAATAGTCATTTGCACACTGCCTGGCAGCCTTTTGCACATCCTTCCTAGCTTGCTTCAGCTCACTCAGAGTGTTACGCGTTGGTCTTTCCTTGTTTCTTAAGAGACCTATCTTCTTTTTATCAATCAAGGGCTGCAGTATCTGGCTGTTAGCCGCAAACCAGTCCTGCCTCTTATGATCCACAGTGCCGTAAACCCCTACCGCTGTTTTATAAATAGTTTCCTTAAGTTTACTCCATTTATCATTTACTATACAATTTTCTGATGTATCATTGAAAGCGTCTTCAAGTTGCTGTTGAAATTCAAAGCACTTTCCAGGATCGTGAGTGTTAATAATATTAATCCTGGGGCTAGACTTGTGTTTAGCTGTGTAGATTCTCTTTGGTCTCAGTCTAACCCTTGCAACAACCAAAGAATGATCTGTATCACAGTCAGCACTGTGGTAACTTCGAGTTAATGATGTATGGTTCAGATGTTGTCTCCGTGTGATAATGAAGTCCAGCTGATGCCAATGGCCGGATCTTGGATGTTTCCATGTGACCTTATGCAGCTCTTTTGTTTTAAAAAAGGAGTTTGTAATACATAGGTCATTTCTAGTGCAATGCTCCAGCAGCCTTTGCCCATTATCATTCATGCGACCGATGTTGTATTTTCCAAGGCACACTGGCCATGAACTCGAGTCCTTGCCCACACGAGCATTGAAATCACCGAGCATATAAATGTAGTCGGATTTTGGAACTGCCTTGATCACAGAGTCTAGCTGCTCATAGAACGTATCCTTCACATCATCAGAGGAAGCGAGTGTCGGTGCATATGCAGTGAGAATGGTGGCAAATCCACAAGAGGTTGCCAAGCGCAGTGATAATAATCTTTCATTACCTCCAGCTGGGATATCAATCATTCCCAGTAGCGAATTCTTCACTGCAAAGCCCACACCATGTTGCCTTTTTTCTGCCTGCCCTCTTCCCTTCCAAAAAAAGGTGTAATTGTTTTCCCTGAGTGACCCTTCCTCAGCGAGGCGAGTCTCCTGCAGGCCAGCAATATCAATGTTAAGACGATTGAGTTCAGCATCAATCACAGCCGTTTTTCTCACATCGTCAATATTTGTCAAGTCAGTGGAAAATCCTGGACACATGGTTCTCACGTTCCAGGTTGCAAGCCGTAGCTTGAGGTTTCTATTATTCTTTTTATTAGTACCTGGTGCATTGGTTTTACAGCCTGCGATTCAGATTTTGTCCTAGCCCCAAGCACCCATTGAAGCAGGCAGGCTGTGGCGGATCAGCACCCAATTGGCCAGGGGGCTGCCCAGCTTGAGGCGGGCGGTAGCTGATCAGTGACACCTGTAGGTGTCTCCCACCGTCAGAGGCAACGCGTGGCGCCCCATGTCTACGCCAACTGACAAGGACTTATAACCCGTAACAGTTGCCTCTCGCTTTGATTCCGAGACCGGTTAAGACCAGGGATGGAGTTATTGCCTCTCCATAGCACAAAGCCTGGGCTAAAATAAAGGAACCATGTGTTGCCCATGCAGCATGATCCCTCTCTCGGCCTGCCTAGTTCACTCCAGAGGAAAGTTAACACCTATACATCTAGAACAAGATGCAGAAGCTGCCGGATCAGCAAAGCAATGCTCTAACTGTCCGCCTGTCGGAGCTTCGATCCTAGACCAGCTGCCAACCAAGGCTTAGGGCCTGGTCTGCCCTGCCATGACTTATTTTGTCTTTGGGTTGCATTTCCTCGCACCAGGATAAGGTTTGTACCCTCCCAATTGCACTCTTCCGCCCGAAGCCGTTGGCACAATGTGGGGTGTCGGGTTTGGTAAGCGCCGCCCAACATTCGGCGCTGACAGAAAGCAGGTAGTACCATCTACTGTCATACGGTAGCTCAGTCATATCTAACTAAGACCTGACTGACAGTAAACAAATGAACAAATTAAGAAGAAATTAGAAGCAACAGAGATGTGGTTCCTGAGACGAATGTTGCAAATTCCTTGGACTGCCAGAGTAACTAACAACGACTGCCTGAAACAGGCTAATGAAACTAGAACACTATATACAACAATAAGAAAGAGAGAAACAGTTTTCTTTGGTCATGTAATGAGAAGAGAGGCATTGGAGAACATCATGACAACTGGAAAAATCGAGGGGAAGAGAGGCAGAGGCAGACCAAGAAGGAATATCAGCAGCAGAGTTGATCCAGAAAACTAAAAGACCGAGATCTGTGGAGAGCCATGAACGCCTACGCCAGCTGGAAGGGCACTTGATGATGATGACATATGGGTAAGAGATCTCGGGGTCGGCCTCTAATATAATACAAAGATGTGTGTTAGCAGGACATGATTGATACAGAAATTGATATTGCACATTGGGAGCAAGTCGCCACTGAATGTGATGCATGGAGGGCAAAGATCAGAAATGGAATAAAGACAAAGGAGAAAATTATTGCAGATAGGTCACAAACAAGAGCGTGTGAGACGTAAGATGGTGTGTGATGGTGGAAATGACCAAATGTTCACATGCATCCATTGTGGACTAACATTTACAGCATGAATTGGTCTGATCAGTCACATTTGCTACCGCCATGGGTTGTAGTTTTTATGCCTATTTGAAGCACAATGTACCAAACTATTGTCTGTCAAGACGGCCAGGTGCCAATGTCTCCCTGTCTGACTAGGTCTCCAATGAAGTCCTTCACTTCCATTTCTCCAGTGCTGTGTCGAAAGGGTTACAAACACAATTCGGAATCCTGCATGCCGCATTCAAAACACAGCAGCAGACGATTTGGAAGCAGACCATTTTGCATTGCTTTTCATACAATGATATGAGTGCTAGTCGTTCAGAAAGCAATGACAAACTACTGAATGTAAACTTGCCAAGAAATCACGCCAAAAAATTGTGAGGTTCACTGTGACATCCTGTAAAGGTTATGCAACTAACATTGTCCATGTCTAGTCACACCAGTCATACTCCTCTAACTGTGTTCCCAATGTGCCAGCTTCCTTACTACAAGGAAACCAGAACACAGGTCCTTGATGTTTTACCTAAAGAATGTGCTGAGTGCAACTGCAATATAAATGTCAATCAGTATTTCATGAGAATACTCTGTGAAAAAATAGAAAACTAGTACGTAATGTTACCACCACCGTGTCCATCAGACAGCTGGGCTACAAATATCTCGTGTCTTTATCATTGTAGTAGGCTAGATTTCCTTTTTATTTACATGTGATTAAAACCTGTGATGTAGTGGGGTTCATGTATCGATATTTCCATGGACTCTGCTATTCCCTCTGTCTATCGTTTACGTGGTCGGCCTCTTCCTCTGATTCCATTTGGTCTGTACATCATTGCTTGTTGTAGTATACTGTTAGTTAGCAAGTAGGTTACCAACAGTATACCAACAAGCAATGATGTACAGACCAAATGGAATCAGAGGAAGAGGCTGACCACGTAAACGATGGACAGAGAGAATAGCAGAGTCTGTGGGAATATTGATAGATGAAGCCCATAAGCGGGCACTCTCCCACTGTTTGTACTTCACCTCGACACAAGGTACAAGAGGAACAAGATGAGATGAGTAGTGGGGTGTGAAAGTTGAACCAATATCTCACATTATGAGACACTGGGATTGAAGGCGCCAGCTTCCCCCACATGTCAAGAACTTTATCCAGCACACCACAGTTGACCACACTGACCCAGAAGGTAAATATTTATCACATTGGGTATATGGTGCTAGGCTCATATATTATATAGGTCATTCGGCACTTGGGTGGGTGATGTGGTCAGAAAGACGCTGCCCACTTTTACTTCCAAAACAATTCCTGGTGCCTATCTTAGGCTAGGTCGGCCTGGGAGTCCAGGTTCATTTGGTAAACATCAGCCTCGATGTGGATTCTATCCCACGACCATCAGACTGATGGGTTAGACCTGGCCACTATGTTACCATGACCATAAGACTGACAGGTGAGGACCTAACCACTATGCTACCATGACCATCAGACTGACAGGTGAGGACCTAGCCACTATGTTACCATGACCATCTGACTGACAGGTGAGACATAACCACTATACTACCATGACCATCAGACTGATAGGTGAGGACCTAGCCACTATGCTACCATGACCATCAGACTGACAGGTGAGACCTAACCACTATGATACCATGACCATCAGACTGACAGGTGAGGACCTAGCCACTATGCTACCATGACCATCAGACTGACAGGTGAGGACCTAGCCACTATGCTACCATGACCACCAGACTGACAGGTGAGGACCTAGCCACTATGCTACCATGACCATCAGACTGACAGGTGAGGACCTAGCCACTATGCTACCATGACCATCAGACTGACAGGTGAGGACCTAGCCACTATGCTACCATGACCATCAGACTGACAGGTGAGGACCTAGCCACTATGCTACCATGACCATCAGACTGACAGGTGAGACCTAGCCACTATGCTACCATGACCATCAGACTGACAGGTGAGGACCTAACCACTATGCTACCATGACCATCAGACTGACAGGTGAGGACCTAGCCACTATGCTACCATGACCATCACACTGACAGGTGAGGACCTAGCCACTATGCTACCATGACCATCAGACTGACAGGTGAGGACCTAGCCACTATGCTACCATGACCATCAGAGCAGACTGACAGGTGAGACCTAGCCACTATGCTACCATGACCATCAGACTGACAGGTGAGACCCTAACCACTATGCTACCATGACCATCAGGCTGACAGGTGAGGACCTAGCCACTATGCTACCATGACCATCAGACTGACAGGTGAGGACCTAGCCACTATGTTACCATGACCATCAGACTGACAGGTGAGACCTAGCCACTATGCCACCATGACCATCAGACTGACAGGTGAGACCTAGCCCTACGCTATAATGACCATCAGACTGGCAGGTGAGACCTAGCCACACTATGCTACCAGACCATAGAGCAACTACATGAACCAGCCACTATGCTATTGAACCTCAAGGGATAGTCCTACCACTACTTCCATCAGCACTGGACCCGCATATTTACATGAAAATCAGCTTTACCCCGTGTTACCAGGGCCCCTAAGCAAACCCCCTCAACTGACAGGGGGGACTAGCCAATTAAGACCTCCCAATCAACTGACGGGGGGAAGTCGACATGCTACGACCCAACTTATGGGTTGTAGCCACTATGCTACCATGACCATCAGCACAGGTGAGGATACACTTCTCCATGACCATCAGCCTGACGGTTTAGATCTAGCCACTATGCTACCATGACCATCAGGCTGACGGTTTAGACCTAGCCACTATGCTACCATGACCATCAGCCTGATGGGTTAGATCTAGCCACTATGCTACCATGACCATCAGACTGATGGGTTAGATCTAGCCACTATGCTACCATGACCATCAGGCTGACAGGTGAGGACCTAGCCACTATGCTACCATGACCATCAGACTGACAGATGAGACCTAGCCACTATGCTACCATGACCATCAGACTGACAGGTGAGACCTAGCCACTATGCTACCATGACCATCAGACTGACAGGTGAGGACCTAGCCACTATGCTACCATGACCATCAGACTGACAGGTGAGGACCTAGCCACTATGCTACCATGACCATCAGGCTGACAGGTGAGGACCTAGCCACTATGCTACCATGACCATCAGCTTGACGGGTTAGACCTAGCCACTATGCTACCATGACCATCAGGCTGACAAGTGAGGACCTAGCCACTATGCTACCATGAATCAGTACCATTATAGGTAACGGGGTGTCTAGCAGGCTGGCTGTCAGCTCGGTGGTCACTGGTGTGAATGTGCATCAAGGCAGATTTATAAACTTGATCCGGGATCCCAGGTTAAGTCAGACTAAGATGGGAATCAGGAAGTACCTTATGAAATAAAGACAAAATGGTGTGATATTGACCACATGACCCCTTGAGTGTCAACTGCTGTCTAAAATATCCATCCAGCACCATATGCCCAATACAAATCAATTCACTCACTCGCTTCGAACTCAAGCATAGTCCATACACACTACTTCTATTAGCACTGGACTGAATTTTGCATGAAAATTAGCTTTCCCTGTTACCAGGCCATCAAGCAAACCCACTCCAACTTCAGAGGTACTTGTAATTTAAGACTCCAAGTCAAGGACGAGAAGTCGACATTCTAGTCCCAACTGTCTGGTGTAGGAGTTGAATCTCTTACCTCAGCATCAGCACATTGGATGTTTAAGGTTACATGTTCTTATCCATTCGGTTATCAATTCATGTAAAATGGAACCTTAACTTACAATACTATTGTAACACCCAACGTTCATGAACATATACACAATGTCTGGTGAACAGATAAAAACCTGTTAATGAAAGACATCAGAAAACACAATGATTTGGAAATGTGCTTAGCAAGTATGTATTAATCAAAGCATTCATATTAGTTTACATTTATGTGACCACACAATCACAGTCTGCGATGTTTCTGGCAGAGTGCATTTCCGCAGCTTGACTCAAACATATCTATCTACATTAACATAACTGAAACCACCCAAACTGGCTCACATGTAACAATAACCAGTGTATGGTAACGGCAAATCCCATGACTGACTCTATGTTACTTTGACCAGTGACCAAAGTTTTTGTCACCATGAGCAGTGGCCAAAGTTGTCACTTTGACCAGTGACCAAAGTTTCTGTCACTTTGACCAGTGACCAAAGTTTCTGTCACTTTAACCAGTGACCAAAGTAAATGTGAAGGTTTGTGACTTCAAATCCTAGTAGCAGTATCTCTACCTGGGCATTTTTTAAAATGTTGCATGTCCTAAGTAGTATGTTACGATCAACTCCAGGTTGTTTTTCTGGGTAACATTATGTTCAGCAGTTTGTCTTTGCTTTCTGAAAAAATAGTCAGCTTTCTGAACAGTCAGCTTTCTGAACAAATAGTCAACATTGAAGTGCAACTGACCAGTGTGTGGCATGAACCCACTACTTCACCACCACCAGGACACAAGAAGTACAAGAGTGATAAACCTCTGGGTCACACTAAGCTCTCTAGCTGGGACTGGCTTGACCTTGATCACACAGGCTGCAGATTACACCACCACGAGTGAAGGTCTCTTTCCAACATGCGGCAGCAACAACAGCAGTTTTGGAGGCGGAAATACTTTGGCCGTATTAAAAGTCCCGGTGACCTGGAAGGAACAGTGATGGCAGGCATGGTTCCTGGAAGAAGAAATGGGTCGACCAACACAAAGAAGGACACAGGAAATTGTAGACACCTTGGTCATGAGGTGGGAGAAATCGCTGGAGATAAAGAAACTTTTTGGCAAGCTTTGATGAGAGCAATGCTCTGCAAAGGATCTGATAATTATTAATTCCAACAAACAAGCTGCAAATCACCATAATTCTCTCCAACATACAAGCTGCAGATCTTAAATGTATACAATACAACATACAATACAGCAATAAGAACATACAATTTATTAACGCTACTGCAGCCTTTCATATCCTCTTGCTCAAATACAAAAAATTTTCAGTTTCCACTTGTTCAACATTACAATGTGCTTTGGCTATAAATGAGCTTTTTTTACAGTGCTCCTTTTTTTCTGTCATTTATATTTCTGCTTTTCTTGTCTTGTTATTATGTCAGCTGACTTCCAATGGCACCTTTCTCTTGTGAATGACAATCTTCAGTTTCTTTCACAGCATCCTGACAAATTTACAGTGATGGAACATGTGAAATCTTCCTCATTATGACCTTGTACACTTCTTGTCAAGCACCAGACCACTGCTGCAACTGTTGTGATATCAGGTAGCTTGCCACACACTTCATGTGCTCTTGTACTTGTTTCTTGTCAGACTGGACCTTAAGAGTTACTTAAACAAAACCACCAAAAGACACTGCTGATTCTGATAATTATTTTTATACCATTTCCCAAGACAAAACAACAACAACAATAAATAACTAAACATATGGAATGACTGATTATGACAAAATAATCCTTTGGTCAAATCCAAATGATGGAATAACATTTGAGGATAAACAAACAATAAAATTTCAAATTGTTGTGTGTACAGTATCGGGTCATTCTTCTAGTGCTGTCATCATGCAGTCCCTGGGTGCTCAAACACTGCAGCTGCACCCATTCCTGTCCCAATACACATGGAAACCACACCAAAAGCCCTGAAACAACAAAGTAAAACACAAGATAAAAGTACCTGGCTTTTCAGAATCATCAACATTACACACAGGGAAAAACCATTCATGCTCTGTATCACTCATCAAATGTCTTATGCTGTGAGTACTGATCATTTCAAGAATACACTGGTTGTATACATGACAAGTTAACCCCATCCTTGTTGGAACCCATATAAATACAACTCAAGCACCCATCCATTAAAATAATTATCATGTTGTTGTATAACAAAGGGGTCATTGTATCACAATCGGCTTAGTTTAGACAGATGCAAAACAAATTAATGTTAAAGCAAATTTAAGAAATAAATATTTTCTGTCAATTGTAAGTGGTTACATAAAGTACTGAGGTGGCATCCTGGTGCACCCTGACATGGCTACATCACTGCACCACACTAGCCTGTGACCAGTAAATTAGCCAAGTGAACATTTATGTCTAACATAGAAGATGGAGTGAACATTTGTATCTAATACAGAAGATGGAGTGAACATTTGTGTCTATGTCATCATCTTGCTCTTATCTATCTATCTAAGCTCGGGTTCATACAGGCAACAATAAACTTCGTTCGCTATGATATAGAACATTTATTGTATTGCATCGGCGCGGTGGGTTAACAGCCCGCGCTATAGTACATATCACAGATAGTTAACATCAAACACATAGTTGTCATACAACAATCTAGCACACTATCTAGCCTATGTATATATATATCTATGAATATCTATTGAGTCCCTCTCAGGCAGGCCTTGTTGCCTCTCTCAAGTCCGTCTGTCCTCTGCCGGTCTCCACGTGTCCCAATCCGACACGGGCGGTAATCTGTCCGAGTTCCTCGTGGACCCCGCAATAGGCGGGCCACGTCAGTGTCCACGGAACCATGGACTCGATGACCAGTCTTTCGAGAAGGCTCTAGATTACTCGGGTCCTGAGCGACTCGCTTCTATCCCTTGGGCTGGAGTTGCAGCCCTCTAATAATATATCTAAAGGTGAGGCGGTGACAGGATTCCCCCCTCCCCCCTGATATGATTTGTTCTTGGGTAATTAGATCTGTTCTAATTCTGTCACCGAATCACATAAAGTTGGTGTTTGTAGTTTGGTGGACAGTAACCTGGTAACCTACATATTGGCACTAAAACTCATGTATTCTCCTATACAACACTTCTCTGATTTGGTGAAGAGATCACTCTGTCTCTCGTGTCCTTAAAAATGCTTATCTGACCGAAGTTACGTGACGTTTTAGTAGTTGTATTTACAACCCGCCCTTCTCATAGTACCCCATTGGTACCAAGACAATTAACCTCTGTATTAAAGAGGGTTAACAAGACCGAAGTCCTGGCTAAATAAGTACACCTTCAAATCTTGATCTGTGTGTGCATTTCAATACACTTTTACTCTCGTATGTTGTATAATGCTAAATATGCAGTTACCTTGTTCTTTTATCCCCCTCAGACTACATGTGTCCCTGTTGGCTTGTTAGTGTGTTGACTAATAAGTTGCTGTGTCTAATAAAGTGACTGTATTTTAAATTGATAGTGTTGAGTTTTAAGGTTTGTGTACCGTGTGTGCTGAATGTGTGGTGTATTTCCAAGCGTCACGAGTTGGGATAAACTCAATCATGAATTACTGCACTGTGTGCAATACATGATCAGGCATTCCAAGTAGTGGTGCTTAGATGTATCCTAACTGCTAAACTAAGTATATTACACTAACTATTAAATTAAACTCACTATTAAACTAAGTACTACACATGTATTAACAAATTAGACAAGTCATGCAATTTGACATGAAAGACGCAGACAAATTACAATAAATACGTTTTGCGTACAATTTGTCCGCCAAGTGTATCGTTCTCTCATTTAATCCTTTCACGCAGTCATTCACTCACCTTTCATTCAAAATAGTATTTGGTTAAAATATATAATTAAAGTTGAGGTAAGTGTTATTGCCCTTAGAAAAAATGGACTAGGCGATATTTGCCCTTTAAGAAAATACGTACTTTTTGTACGATGAATCAAAAATAGGTTGTAATTTACATAGAGACAATTTTATAGGACGGTTCTTTAGCCTATGAATGGCACCGCCTGTAATATTAAAGTAGAATATGTACAAATTACAGGTTAACACATTTTATATACATCGTTAATGCAAATATAATACATATTTAATATTAAAGTAAATAATTAATTAAATAACTACATCCAACGATGATGTGCGCGTTGTCCTCCTGTCCTTAGCGTGTTATGCCATGAATGTTAAAGTTAGTATGGCTGTCTCTTGAGTGTTGTAGTCGATGTCGTTCTGTTTCGGCTGTTTGCAAAGTTTCGTAGCAACAGCAAGTATGCATTGTTCTCAATGTCCCGTATGAAATATTATAGTATTCAGAGTCAGTTCACTGGTTGATATTATTGGTTGAAACACAGTTACCGTTTCTTGCTGGAATCGTTCTAGAGCTTGGGCACTTGATAGTATAACTTTTAAAGTCTAGCTCTTAAAGTATAGGTGGTCTTAATGTATAGCCCTTAATGTATCATGTTCATGGGTGTCGTAAGTAACCTAATCACTGAGAGTACTCTAGCAGGTGTAGAGTTACACTGTTATATGCAACCGACTAAAAGTATCACAGTTTATAGTATGGCGAATGGTCAATGTGCTAAGAGTCATTCTACTGGCGCATTCGTCTGCCGTGATAATAGGTCAGCCATAATGTTATCGGTGCCTTTGATATGGCGGATTTCGAAGTCGAAATCTTGAAGTAGAAGACACCATCTTTGTAACCGGTGGTTTTTGGGCGACCCATGGTTAAGGACTAATAATGGCGAACTGTCTGTGAGGACCACAAAATGACTACCCAAGAGGAACTTAGATAATCTCAATACACAAAACAAAAGGCTTAAAGCCTCCAATTCCACTGTGGCATAACGAGTCTCAGCCTTCTTTAGTTTGCGGCTCACGTAGAGAATCGGGTGTCTTACGCCATCCACTTCCTGCATTAAACATCCTCCTATTGCGATAGCGCTAGCATCTGTGGTCAAAATAAAGGGTAAATTTATGTTGGGTAATCGTAAGACTGGTGGATTAGAAAAAATATGTTTCAATCTACACATTGCATCATCTAAGCTGGTACTTTTACAAATTTTTGATGGATGATTTTTAGTTAACATATCAGAAAAGACTGAGGTGAGTTCTGCCCAATGTGGAATGAATTTGGAATAATAGTTAATAAGACCTAGTAGACTTCTAATTTGTTTCTTTGTGGTAGGCACTTCTAGATTAAGAATCTTGGAAACAATTTTATCATCAGTCAACAATTTGCCTTCAGAAATTCTATGACCAAGGAAGTCTATTTGTGTATAGCCTATTTCAACCTTGGAAGGTTTGATAGTAAGTCCAAAAAGAGAGATTTGGTTGAAGACTTGTTTCAGGGTAAGTAAGTGAGAAGTCATATCAGAAGAATGGACGCATATATCATCAATATAGGCTACTACATCTTTAATTCCGTGTAATAACAATCTTGTTAGTCTAACAAATGTGGCCGGTGCGTTCTTCAGGCCAAAAGGAAGATATAGCCATTCGTACAAACCGAGGGGTGTTGCGAATGCTGTTATATGTCTACAAGAAGGGTGTAGTGGGACTTGCCAATATCCTTTCGCTAAGTCGGTCTTGGAAAATAAGGATGATTGAGCCATATTTAAAATAAGATCTTCACAACTGTTCATTGGCTCTGCATCCGTTGTTGTTCTTGTATTTAATACTCTATAGTCGATGCACAAACGGATTGTCTGGTCCTTCTTTTTCACCAGAACAATCGGTGAAGAATATTGAGACATCGATTTTTGAATAATGCCATTCTTCTCTAAATCTAAAATTTCTTTATCTAAATTAGATCTGTAATGGAGAGGAATAGAATATGGTCTACATTTGACCGGTCTTAGATCTGTCAGCACAATTGAATGTGTTATTTTATCAGTGCGTCCAGGTTTGTTAGAAAAGATAGACTTATAGTCGTCAAGGAGAGTCAAAATGTCTTGTCGCTGTTGTTGTGTCACAGTGTCAGAGATATGTATGTCATTTATACTCCCGTCGTCAGTCATAATTGGTACAGGGATTTCAGTATTGTCCACGTCTGTCTGATTTATTACAGCTGCTACTGTTTGTAAATTGTCCTCGATGTCAATGTCGTCGTCGAGATCAATTGTCAATATGTCGTCAAATTTGTCGTCGTTGTCGATATGACAGATTGTCGGTAATGTCCATATGTCTTCGTCGTTTTTGTCGTCGTAAGAGTGTGTCGTTAACGATGTTTCGTTTGTCGAGGTGTCATTCCGTTGGGAAATTGTCGTTTCGTCTCCGTCACCAGTTCGTTGCGTCTGTTCATTTGTCTCCATGTCCTGTCTAGCATAGTATGGTTTCAACATATTTACATGGAATATTTTCAACTTTCCATTTAAAGAGAATGCAGTAGGGTTATTCCCCTTTTTGACCAGTTTCTGACATATATCACAAGATGTACAAAATGTTTTAATGTCTTGGTCAAACTTTGGCCAATAAAACTGGGTCAGGACAATAGCCCTGGTCATTTCGTATCCCATATGACCTCCAAAAGGTGAGTCATGGGCTATTTTTAGAACTTTGTCTCGATGTGCTTGTGGTAACACTACTTGCTGTATCGTGGTCTGTTTTGTTGTGTAAAACCTAGTTAAGATATTGTTCTGTAGCCTAAATGTCCACGATGCGTTCTTAGTTAATTTTGGTTTAAGTCCTACTAACTTAAAGTATGGTGCAAGTGTAGGATCTGTTTTCTGTTCATTTCCAAAATTGATGTTAGTTGAGTTTGGCGCTATTATTTCTAATGATTCCTGCAGTTGGTCAGTGTTGGTTTTATGGGTTGTCTGTCGTGTTATTGCATTTGTGTGTTGTGTGTTTTGTTGCACATTTACAGGCTTGGTACTTGGTAGCTCGGTAGCATCCTCAATTCGAGGTTTTAATTCGGTCGTATCGTTCATAGATTCGACCGCCCCTGCATTGTACACCTCGGTGAATTCTTTCTGAATTACCTCAGTGGTTGTCTCCCTTGATCTTTTGGCAGATTGAGACAAGCAAGAATGGTGTTTCTCTGTAGCATCGCTGTTTGTGTGGTGGATACCGTGTTTATGCTCCCACTCTTTGATTTCCTTTTCAGAGCATGGATGTATGTTGGGTAAATTACCAAGTATAATATCAGCGACTGGATTGTCAAGGACAGCGCACAATACTTGTCCTGATATGAACGGTGTTCGAATTTCGACCAGAGCAAGGGGGTATTTCTCTATAGTACCTGAGAATGTGCGACAAGTCACATGTTTGTCTGTGTAGTCTTTAGTGTCTATTAATGTTTTCTTAACCCCACAGAGCGTTGCGCCGGAATCCCGAATTAATGTGCACTTTTTGTTATTTACAAACCCTGTAGAAAAAACTAGTTTGCCTGTAGATGACAAAGCAGCGTTTGCTGTTTCATTTGAAATAGGGATAGTGTGGCCACATAGTAATGTTGTGTCAAGTTGGAACTTTGTACAGGTGTTGCACTTACTGTCTGTAATGGTGTTAATAATGTGTACAGCATTCCCAAGCTCGCTTTCATTGTCGTGTTGATTATCACATTCATTCAGTGATTCAATCTCTTCGTCAGACGACGTTTCTACTAGTGCAGCATTGGCCTGTTTCAATAACTTACGTCCATCACAGAAGCGACTATAGTGGCCAAAACTTCGGCAAAAGAAGCATTTGACCGCTCTCTGGTAAGCGTTGCGCTTAGTTTTCTGCTTCTCCACCATCATTTTGAGGTGGTGAGGATAGTTAGGCGATTTGTCGCACATAGAGTAAGTGTCGTGACTCAAACCGCAATATTGGCATTTCGCTACTTTACCGACATTGGTGCGCGGTTTAAATTTACTCTCTGTTTGTTTGGAGTATTTGGTGTTCACTACTGCAGCTGCTGTATCGTTGTGACTTATGTTCAGCTGAAAAATGTCTCTATTTGCTGTGAAAAATGCATTCCCCTTTGCCTCTATTTCCTGAATACTTTTACAGTCCATTTGTTTTAAGAACTTAGCAAAAGGTGTGGGGATGGTGCTAACTATTTTGTCAATAATAATAAGCTCTTTAAGTTTGTCATGGCTATTGTTGGTTTTAGCCGAGTTAATCCATTTTGTGCACACGTCTTGGACTGTACTGACATAATCTATAAAGGTTTGGTTTGGTTGTGGAGATAATTTGGCAAATTGTTGTTGGTAACCTGCAGTATCTAAAGAAAAATGTTGGAGAATGCGTTGTTTTAAGTAATCATAGTCTTTTCGCATTTCCTGTGGTACTGTCTCTATTACTTTTAGTGGTTCAAGAGCTAAGTTTCTCATTAGAATAAATGCCCAATCTGTTTTTATGATCTTATGGTAGGCCATGAGACACTCAAAATTTTCCAAGTAGGCGCTGATGGAATCTCCTGAGCAGAACGCCTTCACGAGGCCTTTATACTTGTTATATTTTTGTTCTTCCTCTTTGCTTCTTAGCTTATTTACCGATATTTCTGTGTTGGACTCAATCTCCATCTGTTTTAGTTTTATTTGCGTCTCGGCATTCAATTGGGCTTGTTTGGCCGCCGCCTCAAGCTCCATCTGTTTTTCCTGAGCCTGCAATTGTAATTTCTTCTCTTCAATTTGTAATTGCATCTTTTTCTCTTCTGCCTCAATTAGCATTTTCTTTTCTTCTGCCTCAAGTTGCAATTTCTTTTCTTCTGCCTCCATTTGCAATTTCTTTTCTTCTGCCTGCATTTGCATTTGCCTTTGTTTTTCCTCTCGTTCTATCGCTCTTTCTTCACGGGCAATGTTTTCTGCGTGCGTTTTCTGTGCCCATTCTGACAGTTTCTCTTCTTTATAACCTAATTTTATTCCTTGCTCAATGCATTTATCTAAGCTAGACATTTTGTGTTTTACTTGTTTGTAATGTTTATAAAGTTAAATCCCTTAGAAAAAATGTTGGGGAGTGGAAAATTTAGTTATCTCCCTTAATTATTAATGTGTAAATCAAAATGCAAGGTTATGTTGGTTACAAGGTCATGAATATGCAAACAAATCAATATGATACAAAATGATACAATGATGGAAGGTGAGAAGTACAGCTTAGAGTTGCAATGGGTATGGAATGAAACTTAGCTTTCAATCCCAGAACTCGCCGATGTTGTCTTGTACTCTCGTCACTGTTGGAAAGGTTACATAGGTTGCACGCGGCACTATTTGCGGAACAATCTGCTCGTAGAGTGAGAAAACATTAGTAACGGTCAAAATATGTCACAGTCATGTCAAAAATAGTTTACAGAATAACAATAATGAGGCACACTGCGGAGGCACTGCTGTGACGCTGCTGAGGGACTCAGATTAATTCTATTTTATCGCTAGATAGCTACTAATTTTTGTAAACTTGTAAAGTTAACAATTTGTGTTACCAAAATCAATTTGATATGATTAATTAAGTAATTTTACATGGCAATTAATAGCTCTTTCGCAAAACATTTTATGCCAAAACCGGAAAACTAGCCCCCAAAAAGCCTGTCATCATCTTGCTCTTATCTATCTATCTAAGCTCGGGTTCATACAGGCAACAATAAACTTCGTTCGCTATGATATAGAACATTTATTGTATTGCATCGGCGCGGTGGGTTAACAGCCCGCGCTATAGTACATATCACAGATAGTTAACATCAAACACATAGTTGTCATACAACAATCTAGCACACTATCTAGCCTATGTATATATATATCTATGAATATCTATTGAGTCCCTCTCAGGCAGGCCTTGTTGCCTCTCTCAAGTCCGTCTGTCCTCTGCCGGTCTCCACGTGTCCCAATCCGACACAGGCGGTAACTCTGTCCGAGTTCCTCGTGGACCCCGCAATAGGCGGGCCACGTCAGTGTCCACGGAACCATGGACTCGATGACCAGTCTTTCGAGAAGGCTCTAGATTACTCGGGTCCTGAGCGACTCGCTTCTATCCCTTGGGCTGGAGTTGCAGCCCTCTAATAATATATCTAAAGGTGAGGCGGTGACAGTCTACTACAAAAGATGGAGTGAACATTTGTGTCAAATATAATAAATAGATGGAGTGAACATTTGTATCTAATACAGAAGATGGAGTGAACATTTGTATCTAATACAAAAGATGGAGTGAACATTTGTATCTAATACAGAAGATGGAGTGAACATGTGTATCTAATACAGAAGATGGAGTGAACATTTGTATCTAATACAGAAGATGGAGTGAACATTTGTGTCAAATATAATGGAGTGAACATTTGTATCTAATACAGAAGATGGAGTGAACATTTGTGTCTAATACAGAAGATGGAGTGAACATTTGTGTCAAATATAATAAATGGATGGAGTGAACATTTGTATCTAATACAGAAGATGGAGTGAACATTTGTATCTAATACAGAAGATGGAGTGAACATTTGTAACTAAAACAGAAGATGGAGTGAACATGTGTATCTAATACAGAAGATGGAGTGAACATTTGTATCTAATACAGAAGATGGAGTGAACATTTGTGTCAAATATAATAATTAGATGGAGTGAACATTTGTGTCAAATACAATAAATAGATGGTGTGAACATTTTGGTCTAATATAGAAGATGGTATGAATATTTGTGTTTAGTATAGAAAGAATGTGTGAAAATATTGATTAATATAGAAGTCTGGTGAAATGGATAAAAATGCACGCTCTTAAACTTCTGGTGTGTTGACAGCAGGGTAGTGGGATTGTTCCCTACAGCAGTGAGCTGAACTTCAACACTGACTTCTAGTTCAGAAAGCAATGGCAAATTACTGAACATAAAAGCTGTCTAGTAAATCAACCTGGAGTTGAGGTTGATTGCAACTTTCTGCAAAACACATACAACATTTTAAATATAGAATTCAGTGAGAACATTTCTGTCTAAAACAGAAGATAGTGTGAATATTTCTGTCTTAAATAGAAAATAGTGTGAACATTTTTGTCTAGTATAAAATAGATGATAGTGTGAACATTTTTGTCTAATATAGATAACTGTGTGAACATTTTTGTCTAAAATAGAAGATAGTGTGAACATTTTTGTCTAAAACAGACGATAGTGTGAAAAAAAATTTCTAATACAGATGACAGTGTGAACATTTCTGTCTGACATAGAAAATAGTGTGAACATTTCTGTCTAAAATAGAAGATAGTGTGAACATTTCTGTCTAAAACAGAAAATAGTGTGAACATTTTTGTCTAATATGGATGACAGTGTGAACATTTTTGTCTAATATAGATGACAGTGTAAACATTTTTGTGTAATATAGATAACAGTGTGAACATTTCTGTCTAAAACAGAAGACAGTGTGAACATTTTATCTAAAATAGACGACAGTGTGAAATTTTTTTTCTAATACAGTTGACAGCATGAACATTTTTGTCTAATACAGATGACAGTGTAAATATTTTTTTCTAAAATAGAAAATAGTGTGAACATTTTTTTCCAATTTAGATGACAGTGTGAACATTTTTGTCTAAAATAGAAGATAGTGCGAACATTTTTGTCTAATAACAGAAGATAGTGTGAACATTTTTTTCTAATACAGATGACAGTGTGAACATTTTTGTCTAATACAGATGACAGTGTGAACATTTGTGTCCAATATAGATGACAGTATGAATATTTATATTAATTTTGAAGAATGTGTGAACATTTGTGTATAATATAGAAGACAGTGTGAAAATTTTTTTCTAATACAGATGACAGTGTGAACATTCTTGTCTAATACAGATGACAGTGTGAATATTTCTGTCTAAAATAGAAAATAATGTGAACATTTTTGTCTAATTTAGATGACAGTGTGAACATTTTTGTCTAAAATAGAAGATAGTGTGAACATTTTTATCTAAATCAGAAGATAGTGTGAACATTTATGTCTAATACAGATGACAGTGTGAACATTTGTGTCTAGTATAGATGACAGTTTGAATGTTTATATTAATTTTGAATAATATGTGAACATAAGTGTATAATATAGAAGACAGCGTGAAAATTTTTCTCTAATATAGAACTACCTCGTTAGATAGTTAACGCTAACTTGCACTTGTCCACTAAATGTAACATAAAACTGCCAGTGCCCATACCTGTTTCCCCTTCGCTTCAGCTCATGAAGTAAAGTAGCAATCTGGCGAGCCCCAGTGCAACCCAAGGGATGTCCCAATGCAATAGCTCCACCTTTTGGATTCACACGTTCAACGGGGATGCCTACTTTCCGCACACTGTACAAAGCCTGGCTAGCAAAAGCTTCATTTATTTCGTAGACATCAACATCGTTCACTTTTAGACCTGAAAAATTTGTTGAACAATTTCATTGAGTATATAGTTATGTATTTTGTAACTGACCCTCTCCGTGGCGATGGCATTGCGGACACAATTCATAATGCTGCTTACCCGCGTTCGAAACACAGTGGTGACCGATTTGGCAGCAGACTGTGTCGCGCTGGTTTTAACGTGTTAGTATGGGAGCCAGTCATTCAGGAAGCAATGGAAAAATACTGAACATAAAACTTGCCAAGACATCAGCAACGGCTGTAAAATGCTGGTGCTGACTGCAACGTCCTGTTAAGGATATGCAACTTTAAAAAAAATAAAAACAAAAACTGACAACTCCCTCTGCTGTATCTCCACTTTGAAGTGGTAGAGAAGCTTGTGTGTTCCACTCACCCCAAGGAATATGCTGATGGTAGTGCAGCTCCTGATAGAATCTCAGATGTCAGAAAGATCAAGATATATGGACCAGACAAAGTGAGGCATAAACCTGCGGCCCGTAGACGGGGGGAAATCAAAGGCTAGGGAAAACAAACCTGACAAAATGCTTCTAAAAATCATATGTACAGACTTGATGAAACAGTGCAATGTAACTTGCTTTGTGATGATAAATTGACTGCATGTATGAATACAATTCACATTAGACTAGGATTATGCAGACTCATTTATTGCAATGTCTTCCAATATGTGATATTTATCACTGTGATATTTATGAAATAAGGAAGCCAAGGATGTTGTACTCCCTTGTAATCCTGGTTTAGCTGATTAGAGACCTTGTCTGTTCAGATAAGAGCACAAAATTGGGATGACTGATCTCACATACTGGAGTTTGTAAATCTATACAACTATCTTGACACAGAAATATCATCCGCTAGGAGATGCCTTGTGGGGATTAGAACAAGAATGCCTATGGCAAAAGATGCCTTTTGCAAGATAGAAAACATGCTCATAAACAAAAAGCATCTGGCGCAGTGAGAAAAAGGGTGTAACAGTGCTATATAGAAGATATATTGTTGTATCATGTGAAATATGGACAATAAGCAGACAGGTTTAGAAACATCACACAGCAGTAGAAATGTGGTTTCTGGGGGACATGGAAAGAATATCACAAACAGGCAAAAAAATGAATGTGACAGTCCCTCAAGAAACAGAAATTAGATGTGGACAGTCACAATTTTGTTGGCATGTTATACAAGAAATACACAGAACTAAGAAATCAAATATGCACATGGTGTCTTCTCAAGTTTCATTAGTATAGGAAGAGTCATGGCCCGATACATGCGTTTATATGGTGTGTTCTCAAGTTCCATTAGTCTAGTATTGACATGCTGTTAACTGAGTTATGAGTGATTAGTTGACTAGATATTTTAACTGACTCCAACCACAGAGTGACACTTTACTTTCATAAATATAAACTTCACAAAACACCGGACAGTTTTACAACCTCTATTATGTCCTTGAATTCACATTTACCACGCTTCACATTATCTCAGGTTTCAACCATAATAAAATACATATCAACACTGGTGATTAAAACTATCACATAATGGCGACCACTTAAATGGTGCCATTCCCACAACGAATCTGTCCCAATCTAACTTCGATCACGGTCATCCTCCAAGTGCCAGGTTTAGGAGAGACCTTGCTCTCCTGGCATTGTCAAATGTGCTTCTCACTGTAAGATCACAGACATGCTTCAGTGTGATCAGAGCTCACATTTAAGCTCATAAATTGAGGAAAACAACAAAGGTAGTCCAAAAAACAACAACATCTCACCAGACATGCAAGATCATCAGGGTTCAGATTTATAAAGAGCTGCAGTGAACTGCCAAGAACAGGAAACAAAGGGGTGCCATGATCAGAGGACTTCAACACCAGTTTTGGCATTGACTAACCTAATGATGATGATGATGAAACTAGTACTTAAATCTCATTGAGAGGTTAAACACAGGGCAAACTGTATACCAGTGAGCCTAGGACCGCTGGAACAATTAAATGTGCTACTGGGAGGAAATAACACATTAGAGTAAGCTCTCATAGCACAAATATGAATACAGTCACTGTGCTATGGAAACTATCGGCATATACTCCTTGGTATCTGCTGATGGAGACCATACTTATCAATTTACCTGAAGAATAATATAAATGTCTGAAATCAAAACCACAACAAAATCTTACATTTTCATATCATCATTATGTAGCATGTCTTTTGCAAAATTACGCGCTCATCATTGCCCACAGAAAAGTCTCTTAATCACTTCGGCCTCATGCTCCAGGTCTCTTCTATGTCCTGTGTCCATCACCATGCTGGTCCACTTCCGCTTCAATATCCAGGTCTCTTCTATGTCCTGTGTCCATCACCATGCTGGTCCACTTCCGCTTCAATATCCAGGTCTCTTCTATGTCCTGTGTCCATCACCATGCTGGTCCACTCCTGCCTCGTCTCCCAGGAACCATGCCTTCCATCACTGTTCTCTCCAAGCCACTGTAACATTTAACATGACCAAAGTATTCCAGTTTCCCAGACATGAAACTGTTTAGTAGCCAGTTTTCTTCAATGTTCAGGTCTTGTAGAATGTCAGTGTAATTGTCTTCATCTCAGACCACAATATTCTAAACACTTGAAGAATTTCATAAATGTGAAGATAAATAAATGCTGACCTGCTTTTTCCAAGGCTAGAGGGATTGCAACAGCTGGTCCAATGCCCATAATGTCTGGTGGACAGCCTTTGACCGCAAACGAACGGAATATGCCCAGAATGGGCAGACGTCTGCGCTCGGCTTCTCGTCGAGTCATTAATAATACTGCTGCAGCACCATCACTGACCTGACTTGAATTACCTGTTAAAATGCACATCCTTTATTAATGTCTTGGCCTACTTACAAACTTCAACTGTCTCTTGAAAACTTCAGATTAGGAAATGGCACCAGTGAATGTTAGCAATGTGAACACCATTGCTGCTTGTTGAACTATGACCTGTGGGCGCATTAGTGTAGTTAATATGGTGCTGCACTTATAATGGCATGAGCACGGTCAAACAAGGGTTCGAAGCCTGCATTCTTCGTCCGCTAACAGAGAAATAAACTGGCCATCTATTCCTCCATGCAAACAGGCCTACAACATGTGAAGGTCCTATCACATCACAGACCCATAGCAAGATCTCTACAACAGTCTGTTAAAAACCTCACAAAGGTAACAGAAACCTTAGATCCCTGCCCTTTAATCATTCACTCCATTATAAGTCATCATAAGCGTTGATTGTTTGAAAGACGTATCTAGTCACAACAAGGATACAGATAGGAAACTTTAATATTTATATTTTCATGTAGTGTTTTCCATGTAGTTGTGTTGGTTTGTGTTTGTTTATTCTGTGCTGACAAGGCTTTAGCCGCAACGTCCATCTTGTTACTTGTAACTTGTAACTTCTAGCGATTCTTCTTCTTCTGCATTCATCCGGAGAGTTTCTTCGGACGTGATTGCGTTGTGCCTATTTAGAGCAGAGCTATGATACCTGCACCTTTCGGCCAATACATCCGACTTCTGTGGGCATTTGTTGGCCGGGCTAACCTTCCCGGGTGTTTTAAAGGACATTCAACTCTCACTCGGACATAATTGTGTAATGCCTGTTTACAGCAGAGCTGCGATACTTGTTCCTTTAGACAACAATCCAACTTCTGCGGGCATTTGTTCACCAGGTTAACCTTCCCAGGTGTTTCAATAACTTCTGGTAATTCATTCATCACAAATCACAATGAAATCACAATAGAAGAATTAGAAGTATTGGGAGAATTTGGAGTAGATATATTAACCAAAATGTTGAATGATATTTACAGCAGTGGATATTTACCCAGTGATATGCTGAAATCTGTATTTATAGCTATACCAAAAAGACCAGGAGCAATTGATTGTGAAGATTTTCGTACAATTAACCTTATGAACCATATCACTAAGCTTCTACTCAGAATCATAATGAGAAGAACCAAAAAGAAAATAAAAATGGAAATTAGTGAAGAACAGTATGGATTTGTGGAAGGAAAGGGCACAAACAATGCAATTTATACATTACGGACACTAATAGAAAGGTCAATAGAGAAACAGAGAGACATATATTTGTGCTTCATAGATTATACTAAGGCATTTGATAAAGTAAAACATGATGAACTGATTAAAATGTTGGAAGATATCAACACTGATGGAAAAGATTTAAGAATAATAAAGAATATATACTGGAACCAAGTAGCAGCAATTAAAATGGGAAATAAAGAGGGTAGTTACGAACAGATAAAGCTAGGAGTACGACAAGGGTGTGTCTTGTCACCAGATCTTTTCTCCCTGTATAGCGAAGTAATAATGAGAGAGATCAAAGAGATGCCAGGAATACTAGTTGGAGGTTATAATATAAATAATATACGCTATGCAGATGACACAGTATTGGTGGCGGATAATTCAACAGACCTACAACAATTATTAGACGTTGTAGTAACAGAGAGTGCAAGGAAAGGACTCTCCTTGAATATCAAGAAAACAGTAACAATGGTAATATCAAAGAAAATGGTGACACCAAAATGTGACATAGAAATAGAAGGGAAAATCCTTAACCAAGTGGATAATTTTAGATACCTAGGGGCATTTATAACATCAGATGGAAGATGTACAACAGAGATTAGGAGCAGAATAGGGCAGGCAAAAGCCGCATTTCAGAAAATGAAGAGTATCTTATGCAATAAGTCACTATCACTGAATGTAAGAAAGAGAGTGCTGAAATGCTATGTAGAATCAGTTTTGCTGTATGGCAGTGAATCTTGGAATGTAAATGAACAAATTAAGAAGAAATTAGAAGCAACAGAGATGTGGTTCCTGAGACGAATGTTGCGAATTCCTTGGACTGCCAGAGTAACTAACGACGACTGCCTGAAACAGGCTAACGAAACTAGAACATTATATACAACAATAAGACAGAGACAAACAGCTTTCCTCGGTCATGTGATGAGAAGAGAGGCATTGGAGAACATCGTAACAACTGGAAAGATCGAGGGGAAGAGAGGCAGAGGTAGACCAAGAGAAGTGATGCTGGATGGATTGAGATGGTGGCATGGAGGAATATCAGCAGCAGAGTTGATCCAGAAAACCAAAGACCGAGATCTATGGAGAGCCATGAACGCCTACGCCAGCCGGCACGGCACTTAATGATGATGATGAATTCATTCATTACCCTTTAATTTTGCTTGTACTGTATTATTAGTATATGATGTGCCTATGTTCAGTTGTAAGAGATGATATAAACAGGGAGCTATATGCTGCCCTAAATATCCGTGGTCATGACATACCAGAGATTCAGTATGCTGATGATACAGTATTGCTTTCCACAACACAGAATGGCATAGAAAACCTAATTGAATAGTGAAAATCACAACTTATATCTTAACATAGCAAAAACAAAGATAATGCATACAGATAAAACTACTATGGAGAAAGAAATATATGTTAATGAGGAAAAAAGGAGGTGGCGGAAGATTTTGAATATCTTGGGTCAATGATTACCAACAATGGTGACACAATGAAAGAAATTAAACGGCAACTATCCATTGCTCTTCAAAGACTAAAACAGCTGAATAAATTATGGAGTGGGACAGACAGAACTACAAAAATTAGATTTTTAAGAGCATGCATCTTTCCCATTGCAACATACGCCTGTGAGACCTGGACACTTACTAAACAAGCTGAACAGCGCATAAATGCATTTGAATATAAATGTTATAGACGAGTTCTAAGAATATCTTGGGTAAAGAAAAGAACAAATGCATCCATACTTCAAGAGCTGAATATTGAAGAAGTTTGGCTATTAAAGACGATAAAACAAAGAAAGTTGAAATATTTTGGTCATTTGAGACGTCACGAAAGTTTGGAGAGAACAATAATGGAGGGATATATGCCTAAGAAGAGAGGAAGAGGAAGGCCAAAGAGAAGATGGGTGCAGGATGTGGCGGATGATCTCCAGATGGGTGTATCAGACGCGGGACATCTTGCTTATGATCGAGAGGTTTTCTGGAAGGTTGTTATGGGAGCGAGGTTCTGCAAAGGACATGCTACTGAATGAATTAAGGAATGTTGAATGAATGAATAAATGAATGAATGAATGAATGAATGAATGAATGAATGAATGAATGAATGAATGTTCAGTTGAGTTGAGTCAAGAAGTGACATCATAGCACTCGAGACATCCATATATGTGCTCTGTCCTCGTCTTCAACAGCCAGTGAAGAGTCCCAATACCAATAGTACCAGTAGGAGTCTGATTATGTGTCCGTCTGGCCTTTTCTCAGAATCCTGAGTTATGGCCAGATCCTCTGGTCACTATCTGCAGCATGATGTGCCTGTGCCTGTTGCCACTTAACATGTCAAGAGATGGTTGAAAGTTTACTAGTGAAAGTAACAGACTCTTTTGTATAACTTAAGATGTATTTGGTACATGGTGCTACTCCCATATTTTTGCATGGACTGCCTTTACTTCCCAAGACATTTCCTGGTACTAATTGTTGCTGGGTTGACCTCGATTTATATAGCATCAGTATTCATGTTATGCTACAGAAATGCTATCTCTGTGTCAGAACTCATTGCTTTTCTAAAGCTTGTGTGTATGTTTGTCGTCAGCTAGAACACACCTGCATTGTTATCAGGGCCCATAAAATAAGCAAAGAACAGCAAGAACCTACAGGCATGTTGTAAGAGACAACTGACTGAGGGCTGGTGTGAGCCTGCCTACCTCAACCCAAAGAAAACTTTAGATGTAAAATCTAACCAATCATGAATAATCTACAAAGGGTTTGGTGAGAGTGCTTGAGAGTGGAGCATACTCCATTCGGAAATAAAGGAGGAGGAGGAAGGAAGCGGAGGAACATAATAAAAAGATGAGGAAGAGAAAGTTAGAAGAAGAACAGGAGGAAGAAGAAAAAGAATAAAAGAAGCAGCAAACGTACAACAGGTGGAATAATTCAAGGAATGTGGAAATGCAACCTGCAGCTGCCTGTACAATCCATTCTTTATGATTTCCATCCATTTACTCCAGAATTGTAACCATGTCACGAACATGGGGGAACCCTCATTTTGTACTATTGTCCAAACAAGCCAGGACATCTGATCCAGACGAGGGAACATATGACATTACTGAATTCTCTGAATACAATTTAGTCCTGAAAATATTGTCCTTAATTGGATTCGAAATGTAGAGCTTCTCAAGCTAGAGGCTGGCTGCCTTTAATCACCTCCCACTCACACCCCTTTCATAGCTCAATTTAAGATATTTTTTTGGTTTTGTTTTGCACCCACTCACTTTGAACTCAAGTGTAATCCATTTACACTACTTCTAGTACCAATGGACTGAATGTTGCGTGTGGATTAGTTTCCTCTATTACCAGTATCCCTCACCATCAGGTGAACCCACTCCAACTTCAGAGGTACTTGTAATTTACATTCCCAAGTCAAGAATGAGAAGTCAACATTTTAGTCCAACTGTCCGGTGTAGGGGTTGAACCCCTTACCTCGACATCAGCACACTGGATGTTTAAGAACATGTGTTCTTATCCATTCAGCCATACTGAACTCCAATTTAAGATATTACA
This sequence comes from Cepaea nemoralis, assembly GCA_014155875.1. NCBI lineage: Eukaryota > Metazoa > Mollusca > Gastropoda > Stylommatophora > Helicidae > Cepaea > Cepaea nemoralis. Next base: position 191,504 of record JACEFZ010028249.1, read on the forward strand.
AGTAAAGACCTTATTCTCCCCTGCCCCCAAGGGTAGCAGAGCAACAAGGACAGAATATCATGAAGACAAACAACTGCCTTCTTCTTCTTCTGTCTCCTATCTTCCAATACAGCATATGTCTTCAACCAACTCATACCATGTTCTCCTTTCCTTTCCTGCCTCATGTAGCATCTTCTGTCTCCTATCTTCCAATACAGCATACGTCTTCAACCAACTCATACCATGTTCTCCTTTCCTTTCCTGTCTCATACAGCTTACTTCTGTCTCCTATCTTCCAATACAGCATAGTCCCTCAACCAACTCATACCAAGTTCTCCTTTCCTTTCCTGTCTCATGCAGCTTCTTCTGTCTCCTATCTTCCAATACAGCATACGTCTTCAACCAACTCATACCAAGTTCTCCTTTCCTGTCTCATGTAGCTCCTTCCATATCCTCCTGATATTGTTCATCTCTGTTTATAATTCTCTTCTACATTTGTTTTTCGATCTCCCTCTATTTCTTTTGTGCTGTGGCTTGCAAAGGTAGGATATTTTAGTTATTCTATTAACAGATTTTGTTTGTTTCTTTTTTTTCAATATGTGCCAGTGTCTTGTGCTCATGTATTGATTGACTGGGATTTGTTAGTTGGCTCCATGAGCTTCATATTTGTGATTCTACTGAACCGTTTTTGTTTGTGTTTGATCGCTTTGAACTCCAGCGTAGTCCATACACATGCTAATACTTCTAGTGCACTGGACTGATTTTTGCATGTGGATTAGCTTTCCCTCTTACCAGTGTCCCTCGCCATCAGGCGAACCCACTCCTGACTTTTGAGGTACTTGTAATTTACGTCAAGGAAGAGAAGTCAATATTTTTGTTAAACTGACCAATGTAGGGGGTTGAACCCGCTACCTCAGCATCAACACATCAGATGTTTAAAATTCAGCTCTCTTATCTACTGCAGCCATTCTGACCTCCTGTCGTAACATTTAAGTCCTTCTATTCTAGTGCAAGCACCAATTAATTCATGTTTGTAATTTATCAATAATTATTTTGGTTGTTCTTGTTTCTGATCCACACGGCAGTAGTGATTTGATGTTAAAGCTAAATATTCTAAGTTTGGCTACACATTTAATTTCGTTTGACTTCCAAAGATTGTCTAGTACTGTGAAGACTTCTCTTGCTTTTTTGTATTCTTATTTTATCATTTCTCTCTGTTCCCCCCAACTTTGTCAGCATTGCTACGTAAATATGTGTATGATTCTATCTCTTGAAGTGAGTTTTCACAGAGGAATATCAGGTTCTCATTTGATTAATTTATTCTCATTACCTTTGTCTATGCTCTGTATATTGTTAGACCTAATTTAGTCACACTTTTAGAGATCAGTTCTAAATTATGGCTTTGCTGAGATGTTAAATAAAAGCAACTGCACTGCAGCCTTTTATCTGCCATCAGGGAGTTAACAAAGAAAAGGCTTTTTGAATACTGTATTCAATTAACAATAATCAGTTGCTCAAATATATTGAGGCATTATCAATTAGGTGGTTCTAGCCATTTTTATGCAAACAGAAAAACTTCATTTTGAATCTGAAATTATCGTGGGGGTATTATAAAATTATCGTGGGGGTAATATAAAATTATCGTGGGGGTATTATAAAATTATCGTGGGAGTAATATACCGAATATTCGAACATCAGTGACTGCGTTTTTTAAAAATTATTTCAGCCTAAGTTTAATTCCTTTATTCACTTCAAATGATATATAACTCCGCAGTATGCTTTAAAAAGATGCAGTGAAATTTGCCAGGCAATAAATTGTGCAATATATTATTTGTGGCTGCTATGTTTATAAAACCTTTTACCTGCCGTAGTGGTACCGTTATCTTTGAATGCTGGTTTCAGCTTCTGCAAGCCTTCTAGTGTTGTTGGGCGAATACCTTCATCTTTGCTCACCTAAAGATAAAAATTAGATGTCACTTATGTCATGTGATGCAGAAACCTTCATCTTTACTCACCTAAAGATGTCACTAATGACATGTGATGCAGAAACCTTCACCTTTACTCACCTAAAGATGTCACTAATGACATGTGACACCTAAAGCTAAGATACTCTGCCAGAAACAAAAAATGGTAGCCAGTGATACTTTGACTGTGGGTCATACCTTTCTAGGTCAAAAGTTAGTTACATATCCTTTACAGGATGTTTGGAGTCAACACCAGCATTTTTTGCTGATGTTGATGTCTTGGCAAGTTTAGGTTTAGTAGTATTCCATTGCTTTCTGAATGATCGGCACCAATACCATTTTGTAAAAAACCAGCGAAACACGGTCTGCTGCCAAATCCCATGCCGCTGAGTTTCGAACGTGGGTATGCGGGATCACGAACCACATCCGTTACTCCTGCACCATGGAGGCCGGCACCATTCTAGGTAGCCAAACAATATTCAAACCTCTTGGCCAACTTGAGTTGGGGGTTCATTTTTTCCTTCTAATCTCCAGGGTCATGAACTTTCATTCCTTTGCCCTTATGCCAAGTAGTAAATTGACTGTGGATTAGCTTTCCCTATCACAGTGTCCCTCGCCATTACAAACCCAGTGAAGTGCCAGACTTGCACATATTCTTTAAAAAAAAAAAAAGTCGCTTAAAAGTCGACAGGGTCGACTTCATCACACCGGGTTTTATCCCATATGGCTCGGTCTCTTTCCGCAGCGCGGAAAGCGTCGCACAAAGCACGAACTCCGTAGCTTTTAGCGACGACCCAAGGAGTCTCCGAATAATTTAACTCGTAAACCGAAAGGTGCGGCCCAGGAATCGAACCCACAACCTTCGGATCACAAGTCAAACGGCTTGACCACTTCGCCACAGAGACTCCCGCACATATTCTATGCCACAACAAATGAGGTGAGGTGGCCAGTTATTTTCATCATCACATTTCCTTCCCAGGAAATTCTGACAATGGGCTTGTGGCATACTGGCTACTCTGTCTGTGGATCTGTTTCGAATGTCTGTGTTGCTTGGGTATACTCTGATGGCTTTAATTATGCCTAGTGAGTTACAAATGTGTCTATAGAATTTAACTACTCTGCTGGGGATGGAAACAGCCATATAGAAAATGATTGATTATCCCCACATAAAAAGGTGATCACCTTGTATATATGATGTTACAAGTACCACACTTAATAAGGTCCATCGCACCTATGGCATTGTTCTTCTATAGTCAGAGGCGGAATTTTGTGGTTATTTCTTTTCTAAGTTACGTGGCTTCGCGCTGATGCTACATTCGTTGCTGCTGTGGTCACATTACTGTGCCAGTATCTTTCTGGTTGGCGATTCTGTGTTCTTTCTCACTGGACTCATTTCTATCATTGTCTTGAATTAAGTTTAAGTTCTTTCACTGTACTATTCACAACAACTAGTCATTTAGAACAGACTCAACATGTCCAGAATAACTCAACACCAGTATGGTTTTATACTTCTTATTGTCTCCGAATACGATACGAAGTACATTATCATGTTCACCACATTTCACATAAATACAATATTCAGAGACTACAACTTAACACACTCTAATTACAAAAGTAGGGGCTCATTATGTGGCCATTCTACTCAACTCAGAACTAGGTCCGACACTGACCATAGCTCTCGTCCAACTAATTAAGGTGACGTTTTGTCCTCGCACAAAACATCATGAATGCTTTTCACGCTTTTGTGACCAATGCCATGGGAGGTAACTTCACACGGTCTCCTCATGTAGACTGCGCTTGTTACCAATTCATGCCATGTTCCAGGCATCGATCAACTAGTACACATGAAGCTGCTAAAATGGTAATGGAAGCCCTGTAGCAGATGCTGCCTTTGCAATGTGACGTATTAGGCCTTCATAATTTCTGCACCAGAACATAGGAGTTAGGGTGGCCAGTTCCCTTACTCATCATCATTTCTTCTCAGACAATTCTCCCAAAAATTTCTAGACATGTTCTCATACCCATATTTATGAGGCTGTGTTGACCTCACAGCCTTACAGATCGAGGGGAGGAGGGGGGAATAATCCTCTCTGCTAGCGACTGAATCTGTCTTGGCAGGCAAGTGCACCAACCACTAATACTCCGTACCTTAAGGCGATGCTAACCCTAAAAAATTTAATTCTATATTTAATTTCTATGTTCTGATACAGTAAAGGGTTTGATACTGAAGACTGCTGATTGATAAAATACTGTCAAATTGACTTTGTACTTAATGATTGCCATGGAAACCAAGATAAACAGCAACCATATTGGATTTCTTAAGTATGATCTAAAACAGTCGTATTTTTAATTTGCAGGCTTAATTTTTTGTATATGTATACATCAATAGAGCCTTTATATTCTGACAGAAACTTTTAATGATATCCCTTGGCATTTTTATTCTTCATAATTAAAAAATATTTTCAACATTTTCAGTTGACAATTATTGTGGTTTTTTGACTGCTGCACAAAAAGTAAATCTTAGTTTCATAAATGCTCTTGTCAAAATGTAAATAATACAATGAAGAATAATTGTACCAAGTTTCATTGTAATATGATTAAGTTTTTGAAAAAAAAAAAGAAACCAAAGTAAAAAAAAACAAAAAATGGTGAAGTGAGAAAACGGGAAAAAAACTAATTATTTTTTAGTTTTTTAATACTAATTAAAGTTATGTTAATGCTTTAACAAGTTCTTTTACACAGAAAAACAGTTTAAAACAGTACATGAAAATTAGAACAATCCTGCTGCGTATGCTGGACCTCCCTCCCCTTGTCTCTTCAGTTTAGCCGCTCATACACTGTGGCGTCTCATAGTTTGCTTGACCTTCTTGTACTTCTACCTCTCTTTTACATTCTAGATGCTCTAGTCTCTGCATATGCAGGCCTGTAGAAAATCCAAAACACCGGTCTTGAGGAGCAGCAGCTCCAAAGTTGAACTCTCTTGCTGCAGTTACAACTGCAAACTGAACGCGCTTGCATGAGGCAAAGTTGTCTTTAGTACAGCGAGCCTATATCAAGCTGTGTAACGCTCATTTGAATTCTGAGTTTGTCCTGACACACATCTACTAAGTAGTTTAGTGTCAGACAGGCTGTCATAAATTGGCAAAAGATATTTCTCAAGCTTGTCACTCTTGAGCCATGTGTGTTGCATCCTGTCATGTTGAGTGATGCCTGACGAACATATTTTACGGTTTGAGAGAAAACAGTGTCCTCCAGATCTTCTAACTTTGAATATAGTTTATTTACTTTGTTGTGAAATGTTTTGTGATGAAGAACTTGCAGGCTCATATTTTCACAAAAATTATTGAATGCTGTTGCACCCGTCCCACAAACTAATGCAGAATATACTGACTGGCTGTTGATGGCAAAAGATATATCCCCATCATTATTTCTTGCAGCTTGGTATCTTCCACAAACTTCACAACAAGAATAGTAAACCTTTGCATGAACAGCTAATCCTTTGGCTTTCTTGCTGTCAGTTTTAAAAATAAGGCTAGTATTTTTACATACTGGACAACATAACGTTTTGATGATTTCATCCATTTCTGAACAATCAACTACTGCTCTGTGACTGTATTCCAGTTTTTGCTATATGTTGTCATCAACAGAAACATACTTCCTGCTAGAGGAGGTTATATATTCATACGTAACTCTTTTAAGTTGGCTTTTGGTTTTGTTTGTCTTGCAATAAAAGAGTCACTTCCACAACTTTGAAAAGAACATGATGCTACTGAATCATTCAGACTCACTGTCAAAAAGCTTGGAGATGGCATGAGCTGTTTTGTTTAGCTGGGTTGGATTCAGAATTTTCTGTAATGTTTACAAAGTTCTGGCAGGCTTTTCAGTGCTTACGAGCATTTGCCAGTTATTGACTGCATGATTTCTTACGTTGAGCAGATGACTGGATGTTAAATTTCTTGGAACAAGGCATTTTTCAATTCGTGTGTTGATCGATTGCCAAGCAAAATCACAACAAAACGGCCATCTTGAAAACCCATGTGATTAGTTTCCGCCAGCGGGAATCGCGCATTGCGCAAGGTGTTCCATATATGGAAGTTTCTGGAAGATTATTGATTCGAAACAAACAGTTGTGCATTGAAGAGTTACCATTTACATGAACCTGAAGTTTAACGAAAAATTAGGGGAGATTGTGACCTTTACAATGAGGTATGACACACGTAGATAGCGCTAAGCCCAGACACTGTTGCTATGGTTTGAAAATCGTCAATTTCGTAACAATCTTCAATAAGTAGATAATTTGACACCTAGGGTGGATTCAGTAAAATATGAATATTGCATTAAAATAACTTGTTTTTAAACAAAAACTAGTACCTAATCTGATAGAGCCGGCTTCGTGGCTTAGAGGTTAGCAACTTCTCTCCGTAATCTCGTATACTCTCGTAGGTAACGTGATGACGGTGAGAATCAGCAGTGGTTTGAATCGCATCGGTAACTTACGGGGTAAGTGAGCCGGCCGCTCAGAAAGCAATGGCAAACTACTGAGCGTAATCTTGCCAAGAAATCAACATACAGCTGAAAGATGCTGGTGGTGACAGTGATGTCCTGTAAAGGATATGCAAAACATTTAATCTGATAGAAGACGTGCTAAGGTGTTTAAAAATGAACTATTCCAAAAATAGCCAAATTGACCAAAACTCAATATTTTTTCTCCCTCACATCGCCTTAAAGAAATAATCACCTGGTATATCAGAAATTGTTGGTCTCCCTGGCAAATGAGTTAAGGACACTGTTCGTGACAGCTGCACGAGATTCGACAGTGGATTGCTTCGCGCTGAACGAACGAACAAACGAACGAACAGACTTTATTTTCAAAGGGTAACAAATTGGGCACGCAGGCCAGTCTTACATTCGGCCCTTCCAATCACTCATCTTTCTTTCAATGCATAGGAAAAAACATTGTCACATGAATTTTGTAAACATAAACAATACATATTACTATGTTATGAGACACATCCACCACCCACCCACACATCCCCCATTCACTCCAACTCCCCCATCCAACCACACACACACACACATACATCCCCCACCCATCCACCACATCCCTACACCTACACATCTCCCCACCCACACACACCTCTCACCCACCACTCATCCCATCCACCCACACCCCAAGCACACATACATTCCCCAACCTACACATCCCCCACCCACACACATCCACCCACCTACACAAATCCCCCCACCCACTCACATATCCTCTACCCATTGATTACTTAGGAGGTATGTGAGCCGGTCATTAAGAAAGCAATGGCAAACTACTGAACGTAAAACTTGCCAAGTCATCAACAGCAGCTGAAAAATTGCTGGGGTTGACTGCAGTGTCTTGTAAATAGGATATGCAAAAAAAAAAAAAATATATGAAGTTACTAGCCCTGCACACGCTGGATGGACTGCGATGGTGGCATGGAGGAATATCATCAACAGGGTTGATCCAGAACTCCTGGCACCGAGATCAGTAGAAAAGTATGAGTGCCTATGCCAGTGTCAGGTCACATGATGATGATGAAAACCACTCACCTGTACCAAAGTGTCTACAATTAGGACTACCTTTACTGTTTGTTATCTGGAACCATTCTGACCACTATGATAATCTTAAGAACAATACAGGCAGGATAACTCACTGTAACAGTTCTCTCTTGACCACTCTCATCTTTGACTTTGGTCGTAACTGGGACAATTTCAGCATCAAATAGCCCAGAGTCTGCAGCTTTCTTGGCTCTGTAAATTCATCAACATCAAGACTGTATAAATAACTATAAGATCAGCTACAAATAACTATAAAATCAGCAACAAGTAACTATAAGATCAGCTACAGAAGGTTCTTTTGTTCGCATATCCTTTACAAGACATCACTGTCAACATCAGCATCTTTCAGCTGATTGTTGATTTCTTGGCAAGATTATGCTCAGTGGTTTGCCACTGCTTTCTGAGCGACCGGCTCACATACCCCGTAAGTTACCAACGCGAAGATAACCGCTACCGATTCTCGCGCAATGTCACGTTACTCACGAGAATATACAGGATTACGGAGAAAGTCGTTTTACCCCTACACCAGAGAGATTGGCAAGATCAGCTACAAACAACTATAAGATCAGCTACAAACAATTATAAGATCAGCTACAAACAATTATAAAATCAGCTACAAACAATTATAAAATCAGCTACAAATAACTATAAAATCAGCTACAAATAACTATAAAATCAGCTACAAATAACTATAAAATCAGCTACAAATAACTATAAAATCAGCTACAAATAACTATAAAATCAGCTACAAATAACTATAAGATCAGCTACAAATAACTATAAGATCAGCTACAAACAATTATAAAATCAGCTACAAATAACTATAAAATCAGCTACAAATAACTATAAAATCAGCTACAAACAACTATAAAATCAGCTACAAACAACTATAAAATCAGCTACAAACAATTATAAAATCAGCTACAAACAACTATAAAATCAGCTACAAATAACTATAAAATCAGCTACAAATAACTATAAAATCAGTTACAAATAACTATAAAATCAGCTACAAATAACTATAAAATCAGCTACAAATAACTATAAGATCAGCTACAAATAACTATAAGATCAGCTACAAACAATTATAAAATCAGCTACAAATAACTATAAAATCAGCTACAAACAACTATAAAATCAGCTACAAACAATTATAAAATCAGCTACAAACAACTATAAAATCAGCTACAAACAACTATAAAATCAGCTACAAATAACTATAAAATCAGCTACAAACAACTATAAAATCAGCTACAAATAACTATAAAATCAGCTACAAATAACTATAAAATCAGTTACAAATAACTATAAAATCAGCTACAAATAACTATAAAATCAGCTACAAATAACTATAAGATCAGCTACAAATAACTATAAGATCAGCTACAAACAATTATAAAATCAGCTACAAATAACTATAAAATCAGCTACAAACAACTATAAAATCAGCTACAAACAATTATAAAATCAGCTACAAACAACTATAAAATCAGCTACAAACAACTATAAAATCAGCTACAAATAACTATAAAATCAGCTACAAATAACTATAAAATCAGTTACAAATAACTATAAAATCAGCTACAAATAACTATAAGATCAGCTACAAATAACTATAAAATCAGCTACAAATAACTATAAAATCAGCTACAAATAACTATAAAATCAGCTACAAACAACTATAAGATCAGCTACAAATAACTATAAAATCAGCTACAAATAACTATAAAATCAGCTACAAATCAATAAACTATAAGATCAGCTACAAACAACTTATAAGATCAGCTACAAACAACTTATAAGATCAGCTACAAATAACTATAAAATCAGCTACAAATAACTATAAAATCAGCTACAAATAGCTATAAAATCAGCTACAACATAACTATAAAATCAGCTACAAATAACTATAAAATCAGCTACAAATAACTATAAGATCAGCTACAAATAACTATAGATCAGCTACAAACAACTATAAAATCAGCTTACAAAACAATATAACGATCAGCTACAAACAACTATAAAATCAGTACAAAACAATTATAAATCAGCTACAAACAACTATAAAATCAGCTACAAATAACTATAAAATCAGCTACAAACAACTATAAGATCAGCTACAAACAACTATAAAATCAGCTACAAACAACTATAAAATCAGCTACAAATAACTATAAAATCAGCTACAAACAATTATAAAATCAGCTACAAACAATTATAAAATCAGCTACAAATAACTATAAAATCAGCTACAAATAACTATAAAATCAGCTACAAATAACTATAAAATCAGCTACAAATAACTATAAAATCAGCTACAAATAACTATAAAATCAGCTACAAACAACTATAAGATCAGCTACAAACAACTATAAGATCAGCTACAAACAACTATAAAATCAGCTACAAACAACTATAAAATCAGCTACAAACAATTATAAAATCAGCTACAAACAACTATAAAATCAGCTACAAATAAGTATAAAATCAGCTACAAATAACTATAAGATCAGCTACAAATAACTATAAGATCAGCTACAAACAATTATAAAATCAGCTACAAATAACTATAAAATCAGCTACAAATAACTATAAAATCAGCTACAAATAACTATAAGATCAGCTACAAATAACTATAAGATCAGCTACAAATAACTATAAAATCAGCTACAAATAACTATAAAATCAGCTACAAACAACTATAAGATCAGCTACAAACAACTATAAAATCAGCTACAAACAACTATAAAATCAGCTACAAATAACTATAAAATCAGCTACAAATAACTATAAAATCAGTTACAAACAACTATAAAATCAGCTACAAATAACTATAAAATCAGCTACAAACAACTATAAGATCAGCTACAAACAATTATATAATCAGCTACAAATAACTATAAAATCAGCTACAAATAACTATAAAATCAGCTACAAACAACTATAAAATCAGCTACAAACAACTATAAAATCAGCTACAAATAACTATAAAATCAGCTATAAACAACTATAAAATCAGCTACAAATAACTATAAAATCAGCTACAAATAACTATAAAATCAGCTACAAATAACTATAAAATCAGCTACAAATAACTATAAAATCAGCTACAAACAATTATAAAATCAGCTACAAATAACTATAAAATCAGCTACAAATAACTATAAAATCAGCTACAAATAACTATAAAATCAGCTACAAATAACTATAAAATCAGCTACAAATAACTATAAAATCAGCTACAAATAACTATAAAATCAGCTACAAATAACTATAAAATCAGCTACAAATAACTATAAAATCAGCTACAAATAACTATAAAATCAGCTACAAACAACTATAAGATCAGCTACAAACAGCTATAAGATCAGCTACAAACAACTATAAAATCAGCTACAAACAACTATAAAATCAGCTACAAACAATTATAAAATCAGCTACAAACAACTATAAAATCAGCTACAAATAACTATAAAATCAGCTACAAATAACTATAAAATCAGCTACAAACAACTATAAGATCAGCTACAAACAACTATAAAATCAGCTACAAACAACTATAAAATCAGCTACAAATAACTATAAAATCAGCTACAAATAACTATAAAATCAGTTACAAACAACTATAAAATCAGCTACAAATAACTATAAAATCAGCTACAAACAACTATAAGATCAGCTACAAACAATTATATAATCAGCTACAAATAACTATAAAATCAGCTACAAATAACTATAAAATCAGCTACAAACAACTATAAAATCAGCTACAAACAACTATAAAATCAGCTACAAATAACTATAAAATCAGCTATAAACAACTATAAAATCAGCTACAAATAACTATAAAATCAGCTACAAATAACTATAAAATCAGCTACAAATAACTATAAAATCAGCTACAAATAACTATAAAATCAGCTACAAACAATTATAAAATCAGCTACAAATAACTATAAAATCAGCTACAAATAACTATAAAATCAGCTACAAATAACTATAAAATCAGCTACAAATAACTATAAAATCAGCTACAAATAACTATAAAATCAGCTACAAATAACTATAAAATCAGCTACAAATAACTATAAAATCAGCTACAAATAACTATAAAATCAGCTACAAATAACTATAAAATCAGCTACAAATAACTATAAAATCAGCTACAAATAACTATAAAATCAGCTACAAACAACTATAAAATCAGCTACAAATAACTATAAAATCAGCTACAAACAACTATAAAATCAGCTACAAATAACTATAAAATCAGCTACAAATAACTATAAAATCAGCTACAAACAACTATAAAATCAGCTACAAATAACTATAAAATCAGCTACAAACAATTATAAAATCAGCTACAAATAACTATAAAATCAGCTACAAACAATTATAAAATCAGCTACAAACAACTATAAAATCAGCTACAAATAACTATAAAATCAGCTACAAACAACTATAAAATCAGCTACAAATAACTATAAAATCAGCTACAAATAACTATAAAATCAGCTACAAACAACTATAAAATCAGCTACAAATAACTATAAAATCAGCTACAAACAACTATAAAATCAGCTACAAATAACTATAAAATCAGCTACAAATAACTATAAAATCAGCTACAAATAACTATAAAATCAGCTACAAATAACTATAAAATCAGCTACAAACAACTATAAAATCAGCTACAAATAACTATAAAATCAGCTACAAATAACTATAAAATCAGCTACAAATAACTATAAAATCAGCTACAAATAACTATAAAATCAGCTACAAATAACTATAAAATCAGCTACAAATAACTATAAAATCAGCTACAAACAATTATAAAATCAGCTACAAATAACTATAAAATCAGCTACAAACAATTATAAAATCAGCTACAAATAACTATAAAATCAGCTACAAACAATTATAAAATCAGCTACAAATAACTATAAAATCAGCTACAAATAACTATAAAATCAGCTACAAACAATTATAAAATCAGCTACAAATAACTATAAAATCAGCTACAAATAACTATGAAATCAGCTACAAACAACTATAAAATCAGCTACAATTAACTATAAAATCAGCTACAAATAACTATAAAATCAGCTACAAACAACTATAAAATCAGCTACAAATAACTATAAAATCAGCTACAAATAACTATAAAATCAGCTACAAATAACTATAAAATCAGCTACAAATAACTATAAAATCAGCTACAAATAACTATAAAATCAGCTACAAACAACTATAAAATCAGCTACAAATAACTATAAAATCAGCTACAAACAACTATAAAATCAGCTACAAATAACTATAAAATCAGCTACAAATAACTATAAAATCAGCTACAAATAACTATAAAATCAGCTACAAATAACTATAAAATCAGCTACAAACAACTATAAAATCAGCTACAAATAACTATAAAATCAGCTACAAATAACTATAAAATCAGCTACAAACAATTATAAAATCAGCTACAAATAACTATAAAATCAGCTACAAATAACTATAAAATCAGCTACAAATAGCTATAAAATCAGCTACAAACAACTATAAAATCAGCTAACACAGGCAATGGTTGCTTTATATGAACTTATCAGATTATCACTGACCACCAACATGTTTATCTCTTTTCACTCCTGCACACCTAAAGCAAAATGTCAATTAATATTATAGATGTAACTTTTGTCTGAGAGTTCTACTTATTATATATACAATATATTATATATACAAGGACATGTACTACCACTTAAGTAAAGGAACTTTTCCGCATTAGTATAAGGTGCTAGCCTCATATCTGAAGATTAATCTTAGACCATAGCCTACAACTATCTGTCGACTGCTCTTCAACCTCATCCACCACCTGCATCCATGGCTTCATGTAACCCTGATCGGGAGGATAAATGGGTATTCCGTCTTGCCCAAGGGTGTCCCGTAGACTAGCAGAGGGAAGGAGGCACCTTACCTCTCCTTTGATAGGGAATACCCCTAAAGGGGACCCACTACCCACATATTACATAATGCCAGAGAATGACCCCAAAATCATCATTTCATCCTCTCCTGATCCCATAACCCCATACGTGGGTTGTAGGGGTGGCATGATGTATGCATCAGAGATCAGAGTCCCCCAGCACTCTCTGTCCTCACAAACAAGCACAAGTATAGAACTACCACATCATGTCCAGTCTGTAATATTATCAGTCCAGCAATTTCTCTGCTTTTCTCATCTCCATTTGCCCTCAACTGTTCCCTAGAGGATAACCTTTGAGGGGATGTCATGACATGTGGCATGACCAAAACATGCAGTCTGTTGATGTTTCACTACTGACAAAAGTAGTCCTTCATGGCCCTCAAATTTACTTAGTTTGTCTCTAACATAGGCATTTGTCCTGTGCTCCCCTTACCATATGCTCAGAGTGTTTCTACTGCCTGTATTTGTATTCAAAAGCCTGGTTTCTTTGTTATGTTTCTGTGGTGAGACTCCAGCTCTCACACTTTTATTCTGTTTCTGCAGTGTGACTCCAGCTCTCACACTTTTATTGTTTCTGTGGTGGGACTCCAGCTCTCACACTTTTATTGTTTCTGTGGTGGGACTCCAGCTCTCACATCTTTGTTCTATTTCTGTGATGAGACTCCAGCTCTCACACTTTTATTGTTTCTGTGGTGGGACTCCAGCTGTCACACTTTTATTGTTTCTGTGGTGAGACTCCAGCTCTCACATCTTTGTTCTATTTCTGTGATGAGACTCCAGCTCTCACACTTTTATTGTTTCTGTGGTGAGACTCCAGCTCTCACACTTTTATTCTGTTTCTGCAGTGAGACTCCAGCTCTCACACTTTTATTGTTTCTGTGGTGGGACTCCAGCTCTCACACTTTTATTGTTTCTGTGGTGAGACTCCAGCTCTCACACTTTTATTGTTTCTGTGGTGAGACTCCAGCTCTCACACTTTTATTGTTTCTGTGGTGAGACTCCAGCTCTCACACTTTTATTCTGTTTCTGCAGTGAGACTCCAGCTCTCACACTTTTATTGTTTCTGTGGTGAGACTCCAGCTCTCACACTTTTATTGTTTCTGTGGTGAGACTCCAGCTCTCACACTTTTATTGTTTCTGTGGTGAGACTCCAGCTCTTACACTTTTATTCTGTTTCTGCGGTGAGACTCCAGCTCTCACACTTTTATTGTTTCTGTGGTGAGACTCCAGCTCTCACATCTTTGTTCTATTTCTGCAGTGAGACTCCAGCTCTCACACTTTTATTGTTTCTGTGGTGAGACTCCAGCTCTCACACTTTTATTGTTTCTGTGGTGAGACTCCAGCTCTCACATCTTTGTTCTATTTCTGCAGAGAGACTCCAGCTCTCACACTTTTATTGTTTCTGTGGTGAGACTCCAGCTCTCACACTTTTATTGTTTCTGCAGTGAGACTCCAGCTCTCACACTTTTATTGTTTCTGTGGTGAGACTCCAGCTCTCACATCTTTGTTCTATTTCTGCAGTGAGACTCCAGCTCTCACACTTTTATTGTTTCTGTGGTGAGACTCCAGCTCTCACACTTTTATTGTTTCTGTGGTGAGACTCCAGCTCTCACACTTTTATTGTTTCTGTGGTGAGACTCCAGCTCTCACACTTTTATTCTGTTTCTGTGGTGAGACTCCAGCTCTCACACTTTTATTCTGTTTCTGTGGTAAGACTCCAGCTCTCACACTTTTATTGTTTCTGTGGTGGGACTCCAGCTCTCACACTTTTATTGTTTCTGTGGTGAGACTCCAGCTCTCACACTTTTATTCTGTTTCTGCAGTGAGACTCCAGCTCTCACACTTTTATTGTTTCTGTGGTGAGACTCCAGCTCTCACACTTTTATTGTTTCTGTGGTGAGACTCCAGCTCTCACACTTTTATTTTTTCTGTGGTGAGACTCCAGCTCTCACACTTTTATTGTTTCTGTGGTGAGACTCCAGCTCTCACACTTTTATTGTTTCTGTGGTGAGACTCCAGCTCTCACACTTTTATTGTTTCTGTGGTGAGACTCCAGCTCTCACACTTTTATTGTTTCTGTGGTGAGACTCCAGCTCTCACACTTTTATTGTTTCTGTGGTGAGACTCCAGCTCTCACATCTTTGTTCTATTTCTGCAGTGAGACTCCAGCTCTCACACTTTTATTGTTTCTGTGGTGAGACTCCAGCTCTCACACTTTTATTGTTTCTGTGGTGAGACTCCAGCTCTCACACTTTTATTGTTTCTGCAGTGAGACTCCAGCTCTCACACTTTTATTGTTTCTGTGGTGAGACTCCAGCTCTCACATCTTTGTTCTATTTCTGCAGTGAGGCTCCAGCTCTCACACTTTTATTGTTTCTGTGGTGAGACTCCAGCTCTCACACTTTTATTGTTTCTGTGGTGAGACTCCAGCTCTCACACTTTTATTGTTTCTGTGGTGAGACTCCAGCTCTCACACTTTTATTCTGTTTCTGTGGTGAGACTCCAGCTCTCACACTTTTATTCTGTTTCTGTGGTGAGACTCCAGCTCTCACACTTTTATTGTTTCTGTGGTGAGACTCCAGCTCTCACATCTTTGTTCTATTTCTGTGATGAGACTCCAGCTCTCACACTTTTATTGTTTATGTGGTGAGACTCCAGCTCTCACACTTTTATTGTTTCTGTGGTGAGACTCCAGCTCTCACACTTTTATTGTTTCAGCAGTGAGACACCAGCTCTCACACTTTTATTCTGTTTCTGTGGTGAGACTCCAGCTCTCACACTTTTATTGTTTATGTGGTGAGACTCCAGCTCTCACACTTTTATTGTTTCTGTGGTGAGACTCCAGATCTCACACTTTTATTGTTTCTGTGGTGAGACTCCAGCTCTCACACTTTTATTGTTTCTGTGGTGAGACTCCAGCTCTCACACTTTTATTGTTTCTGTGGTGAGACTCCAGCTCTCACACTTTTATTGTTTCTGTGGTGGGACTCCAGCTCTCACACTTTTATTCTGTTTCTGTGGTGGGACTCCAGCTCTCACACTTTTATTCTGTTTCTGTGGTGAGACTCCAGATCTCACACTTTTATTGTTTCTGTGGTGAGACTCCAGCTCTCACACTTTTATTCTGTTTCTGTGGTGAGACTCCAGCTCTCACGCTTTTATTGTTTATGTGGTGGGACTCCAGCTCTCACACTTTTATTGTTTCTGTGGTGGGACTCCAGCTCTCACACTTTTATTCTGTTTCTGTGGTGAGACTCCAGCTCTCACACTTTTATTGTTTCTGTGGTGGGACTCCAGCTCTCACACTTTTATTCTGTTTCTGTGGTGAGACTCCAGCTCTCACATCTTTGTTCTATTTCTGTGGTGAGACTCCATCTCTCACACTTTTATTGTTTCTGTGGTGAGACTCCAGCTCTCACACTTTTATTGTTTCTGTGGTGAGACTCCAGCTCTCACACTTTTATTGTTTCTGTGGTGAGACTCCAGCTCTCACTTTTATTCTGTTTCTGCGGTGAGACTCCAGCTCTCACACTTTTATTGTTTCTGTGGTGAGACTCCAGCTCTCACACCTTTGTTCTATTTCTGTGGAGAGACTCCAGCTCTCATACTTTTATTGTTTCTGTGGTGAGACTCCAGCTCTCACACTTTTATTCTGTTTCTGCGGTGAGACTCCAGCTCTCACACTTTTATTGTTTCTGTGGTGAGACTCCAGCTCTCACACCTTTGTTCTATTTCTGTGGAGAGACTCCAGCTCTCACACCTTTGTTCTATTTCTGTGGAGAGACTCCAGCTCTCACACCTTTGTTCTATTTCTGTGGAGAGACTCCAGCTCTCATACTTTTATTGTTTCTGTGGTGAGACTCCAGCTCTCATACTTTTGTTCTGTTTCTGCAGTGAGACTCCAGCTCTCACACCTTTGTTCTATTTCTGTGGTGAGACTCCAGCTCTCACACCTTTGTTCTGTTTCTGCAGTGAGACTCCAGCTCTCACACCTTTGTTCTATTTCTGTGGTGGGACTCCAGCTCTCACACCTTTGTTCTATTTCTGTGGTGGGACTCTAGCTCTCACACCTTTGTTCTGTTTCTGCAGTGAGACTCCAGCTCTCACACCTTTGTTCTGTTTCTGCAGTGAGACTCCAGCTCTCACACCTTTGTTCTGTTTCTGCATTTGGTAATTATTTTCATAATGATTGTCCATTGTTCCTTGTAGCTATTCATGTATCTTGCTCCTTTCTATATTAACTTATTAACTTCCATTCTGTATGATTGTGACATAAGCGACAATTCAAAAATGTTATTACTGCCAAATCTTTCTTCATTTTACACATCTTCAGTTGGATGTAAAATAGCAAGGAGAAGATTTTTTCTTCTGCATTCATTCAGAGAGTTTTTTCGGATGTGAGTGCGTTGTGCCTGTTTCCAGCAGAGCTACGTTCTTGCGGTGTTAGGTTGACACATCCGACTTCTGCAGGCATTTGTTGACCGAGTTACCCTTCCCGGGTAGGGGAAGATTTGAACAGAACCTATTAAGTCAGTCTGTCAAAGATGCCTTTTTAGACCATGAGGCGTATTGGGTATATATTGGTTGCTAGCCCCATATTTTTAGACCAAACGGCACTAGATGGCTGATGTGACCAATATTACACCGACCAATCTACCTCCCAGAACATTTGCTGACACCCGTTTTTATGCTGTGTTGACCAGAGAGTCCAGGTCAATGAAAATGAATCTTGATGGCAGTGCTGGTCACTGTGCTACCATGGCTGCCATGTGATTGCACCACAAATAATGTCTTAGAACAATAACAATCCCCAACCAGGCAGATTTTTTAAGATGACCTCGGCTCCCTGGTCGACCCACCCAACAATGAATACCAGGAAATGTTATGTGAAGTAGAGGTGATGGCATGATGTGAAACACATCACCCACTGAGTGCCAGTTGGACTATAAAAATATTGGTCTAGCACTTGATACCCACTTTATACACTTGAGCACATGTAAAAGGGTGCTTAACTACAAAATAACTATAACTTAACTACAACTTAACTATAACTTAACTGTAATGACAGAATAGTAACATTTTCCTATAAATATGGTTTGTTTGCTGAACGGCTGCATGAAATTAATTAGGATGAATAAGGAAGATAAATTACATATTATATAGAATTCTGAATGATAGATTATGAAAACTTGATGACCTATAATTATCTCTCCTTCTGTGTGTGTGTGTGCCTGTGAGTGCACATGTATGCATACATAGGTGTGAGTGTATGTAAGAGATCTGGCCTTTTCAGTAACAACATAATGTAATAAAAAAAATGTAAACTTATGTTTCATAAAACCCCTATAACTCTTCCGGAAGAGTTATAGGGGTTTCTTGAAACATAAGTTTACCACGTGTGATCAGCTGTTGTCCATGTCTATAAAGCAATGATTCTGTTATATATTTTACATTTGGTGTGAGCATGCTAAAGAAATGTGAACAGATACATTAACATGCTGCACAGTCTGTGTCATATACACAGTGTATGTACACTGTCACTTTGAAAGTCACACACTCATGGTATTTTCACTGTGGCTATTGTCCCTCGTCGGCTCTGTGGTGAAGAGGCTACAGATGCAGTTCGTAATCGCCATACAGCGTTCAAAACACAACCTGCGGGCAATTTGGCAGTAGACTGCCTTGCATTGGTGTTTATAAAATGGTATGAGTGCAGGTCGTTCAGAAAGCAGTGGCCAACTACTGAACATAAACTTGCTAAGAAATCACAAACAGTCATTATACGCTGGGGTTGACTGCGACATCCTGTAAAGGATATGCAACTAACTTTAACTTTATTGTCCCTTGTGGGCATCTTTCATGACATAATCTTCATCTTCTTTGATATTCACATACTCCTGTTTTTTTTTCACTGTGGCTAGTGTCCCTCAAGACATAATCTTTATCTTCCTCTGCTTCTCATCACCCAGTCGAGCACAGGCCACAGCCACCAAGCTTTTGGTAGACTTGTTCATGGTTGGTTGGGTTTTGTATGTGAAGTTTTCAACAGGCTGAGTAGTCAGTTTCATGACCACCCTACTTAGTCACTTCTTACTTCTTCTTCTTCTGCGTTCATCCGGAGTGTTTTTTCAGACGTAATGCAAGTGTGTTTCGTTATGCACCCTTGGACCAAAACCCTTAGGCCAACACATCCAACTTTTGCGTGCATTTTTTAACCAAGTTAGCATTCCTGGGGGTCGCTTCTTACGACACGTAAGGTAGGTTAGTGTTGTTATTCTTTGCTTCCCTTATGGGTCCTGGTAACACAAGAGAGAATCTTCATTATTTCATCTCATCTCATCTCATCATGTTCCTCTTGTACCTTGCAGTGTCAAGGTGAAATATAAACAGCTGAAGAGTGTGCGCTTATGGGCTTCATGTATCGATATTCCCATGGACTCTGCTATTCCCTGTGTCCATTGTTTACATGGTTGGCCTCTTTCTCTGCTTCCCTCTGGTCTGTACATCATTGCTTGTTGTGGTATACTGTTAGTTGGTAACCTACTTGCATGGCCAAACCATTTGACTTGCTGCCTTCTAATAAAATATAGCACTGTTATAACCCCCACTTTAGTCCTGATTTCTGCATTTATGATCTTATCTCTTCTTGATACGTTGAGTATTCTTCTCAGGAATCTCATTTCTGTTGTTGTGATTTTACTTTTCTCTTTTTCTGTAACTGTCCAGGTCTGGCATTGGTAGCATAGAGTTGGTAGGAAGATTGTGTTGTAAAGTGCTTTCTTAGTAACTATTGATACATGTTTGTTCTTTAGTATTGGTGCCATTTGTCCAATGGTTTGCCTTATTGTATCTATTTTCGATCTCATCTTCTGATTTGCTATTTTGTGATATTATACTTCCTAGGTACTTGAAACTCTTTACTTGTTTCAGGGGGTGTTCATTTAGGTGAATTGTTGTTTTTTCTTCTTTAGTTATTTATAGTCATTACCTGTGTTTTACTTGTGCTAATATTCATGTTATGTTCCCTACATGTTTCGCATAGACTATTCATGTGGTCTTGTAATTCAGCTTCTGATTTTGCTATTAGTGCTTGGTCGTCCGCAAACAGGAGTTCTCTAATGGTGTAATTTGCAGATGGTTCTTCTTCTGTGTTCTCGTCATCAGAATCTTCATCATGTATTCATAATACAAAAACACAAACAAATCACGGCTTCGTGCCGGCAGCCATGACTTCTGTTGTGTGTGTATTCATGTTTAATTTTGTGTATACGTGACAATGGTGATAGGAATTTCAGTGAAACACTAAGTATAAATTTGTTGGCATATCACATTTTGACTGAGTAGACTAGATGTACTAATATATTCTAGATCAGTGGTTCTCAACCAGTGGGGAATTCCCCCCCCCCCCCCAGGTGGGAATTTTAGGGTTTCCAGGGGGGGGGGGGGGAATGAAAACCATTTCAAGATCGCGTTAATACAAGAACTGATTACTTTATATTGTTTTTCCCTTCATACTTTACAGTTATGTACGTCTCATCCTTCTAAAATCCATTTTATAAAGTAAGTAGACCCACAAATCATGTTTTATGTGGATGTCTAGACTTGTTTTAGTATATGCTATTAAATTTACCTTCCATTTTTTACGTATACTGTGTAGGGGTGGGGGGATTTTTAGATAGGAAATATGAAAGGGGGGGGGGTGAAATTCTGAAAATACGGTGAAGGGGGGCACGGGCCAAATTTTTGATAGGAAGGGGGGGGGGGAATGACGTTCTGAAAATATGGTGAAGGGGGGCACGGACCAAAAAAGATTGAGAACCACTGTTCTAGATAGTAAGTACCTGGTGACAATTAGAATGGCACCGACATTAGATTTTTGTAGTCAATACAACAGTTTTGATGCATCCGAAGCTTCAGTAAAGTGTTTTTCTGAGATTGAAAGTCTTACAGCAGCACATGGAATAATTTAAGTGATAAATAAGAATAAGAAACTGTCAGTCCAGATAGTGATTGACTCACTTGACTTGGGAGTTGAGAGCAAACTCATCCTGGTCCTTCCTGGACACTCCAAATCGTTCTGCCACATTCTCAGAAGTGATGCTGTTTGCAAGAAATAACATAACTGCAGTTCTGGTTTACATGCGTGTCTTTCTGGCATACATTGGTGTCTTTCTGACATGCATTGGTGTCTTTCTGGCATACATTGGTGATTTTCAAGCATACAAGGGTATCTTTCTGGCATATATGAGTGTCTTTTTGGCATATTTGGGTTTCTTTAATGTTCCTGTTAATTATTTTCAATGCATGTTACATTTAG
Source organism: Cepaea nemoralis (assembly GCA_014155875.1). Taxonomy (NCBI): domain Eukaryota; kingdom Metazoa; phylum Mollusca; class Gastropoda; order Stylommatophora; family Helicidae; genus Cepaea; species Cepaea nemoralis. Next base: position 213,333 of record JACEFZ010028249.1, read on the forward strand.
TGGTGTAACATTAGCATGTTAGATTTAGCAGAGACTAAATACCAAAGATCAGTATCTCCTGAATATCCGAGAGCTGGCTGCAGTGATGACATCCAGAATCAATCAAGAACCAAGAGCTAGATATAAAATAAGCTGCACAGAAAGTTTTCAAAAGAACTCTCTGGAGAGCTCTGAACCCTAGGATAAAGGTAGAATAGCAAAGTACGATCCAACATAAGCTGTGTAAGTATGGTTTGGTTTGGTTTGTAAAGGATGACTTATATCACACATATAACTAAAAAAAAAAGCACCAGCATCCTCACACAGATCACACAAGGAGAGTCTCAGCACAGTGCTCAAACTCCAAAGCACTGGTGAGGATCCAAATGTGTGATTAACAGTGTCACATGCTACATTTGTTTGTGTGGCTAGCTTTTCTGATTCGCAAATTCTGCCTCGGCAGCGTCCTGTTTGGCCTGCTCTTTTTGATTTCCAAGTGCCGGGGGATTTTTAACATGCACAACTTGACTGAGATGGCTAGATGTCCAATCCACTACCCTAGGATCAGGGGAGGTATACCACTGTTTATCTTATTTTGTAAAATTTTAACTGTTTAAATATCATCACCGTTAAAACAGTGTCATTAGAGCACTTAACATGATTGTTGGTATCTGTCAGTAGGGTTTTGATCTTCTTCTTCTTTCATTCGCTTGAAATATGTCTATAACTGCAATGTTGTCTCTTGTATGAATTTAACTGTCTTTTTTAGTTCACTCAGCGGTAGAGTTTTGATTAGATCTGAATAAATAAGTCACCTATTAATGCAATTGCCATAGTTTTTAAGCTTAGGATTTAGTCGTTTCTTCTTTCTTCCTCAGCCTTTTATCTCCGAAAAGAGCATGAGTCTAACTCACAACAAGCTTCTCCATGATTAGCTGGATTCTGCAGCTAATGTTTTCTATGGGATGAGACAGCCAACCCTCCCTAGTCACTTATTACAACAGGATGGTAGGTTACATTGTTACTATACTTTGCTTCCCTTACATGACCTAGTTGCATATGGGGATTACGATTCTCAAAACAATGTATTCACTTAGTGAATTTAAACACAGACACCATGAACAAAATATTGCACGATTTGTTGCCTGATACATTTTGCTGCATCTCATGCCTGACGAGATGCAGCAAAATATGCCAGGCAAGAAATCATGCAATATTTTGTTTATGGTGTCTGTGTTTAGATTAGAGTTTGTATTTTACCTAAAATAGAAATTGCGTAGATTTATCAATGTAATCATACATGGAATCATAGAGTGCAGCTTAAGCTAGGCAACCATGGAATGGAATGATATGGAAGCTTCACAACCAGCCGAAGGGCAGAAATACCTTTTGATAAAAACAAAGAGTAACCGGTGCTTTTCAACTAAAAGTACTGAGATTAAAAAGCTAAGGACCCTTTTAATTGCCTTAACGTACACTGGACATATGGTGCTTGACCCATATTTGTATAGACCAATCAGCACTCGGTGGAGGATGTGGTCAGCATCACACAGACCAACTTTACTTCCTAAGACATTTCCTGGCACCCATTTTAGAGGAGTTGACCTGGAAGTCCAGGTCAATTTTTTAAATCATTTCTGATGTGAATTCAAACCCATAACCACCAGGCTGGCAGTCAAGCAACTAGCCACTACACTACCATGACTCCCATACTGAGATTAATGTTACATTTATTTGTGTTCAAAAATGAAGATTTGACTCCAGGGAGACAACAAAATTAATTCTAACAACAATCTTAACTAAAATAATTATAGCCACAATATTCTTCTTCTTCTTCTTCAGCGTTCCGAGCCATTGAGGTTCTTTGTTGCAGATACAATCCGTCTCCATTCGTCTCTCTGGTGGACCTTCTCTTGCCAGTCGTTGATTCCAAGTGCTTGTAGGTCTGTACATGTATTATCTCTCCACCGCCTTCTTGGTCTACCTCGGGGTCCACGGTCATTTATTTCCTGAGTGTAAGCGAGTTTTGTTTCCCTATTATCTTCCATTCTTTCTATATGCCCCAGCCATTGTAGTCTATTAGCCTTCATGATACCAGTGATTAGCGGGGACTTAAACAGATCATAAATGTCTTTGTTACTTCTTCTTTTCCACTCTCCACTTTGTGTATCCCTAATGGGTCCAAAGATGCCACAATATTAACTAAAATAATTATGACTACAAAATTTAATCATGGATGCATATAATCCAGCACAACAACGATTCACTAGTTATATCTTTGCACAAAATAACAACTTAAATACTGATAAAACTGATTCTGATAAACCTGACAATCTCACCCCATTGGTATCAGAACATCCAGTGTTAGCTGACTTTCACCTATTCGTGGATTGGGCACATAATCATTCGATCCCATTCCATAAGTGCTCATTGACTCCACTCTGATTATAAATATATGATAATATTTAATAATGTACAGTTATTAGTATTATAATATGCAACAAAATATTGCCTCAGGTGTGTAATGAGAAATATTTACAATACTCTATATTCCTCTTGCAAGTTGACAGTAGATTTGATTCTTATTAACTCAAATATAATATAGCATATACCAACATTTATATTTTCAACATTTCAGTCACAAAAGTAAACATGGCAAACTACAAATGCTACTGCATGTTATTAATAGACTTCATTAAGATATGTTTATTCTGCAGAATAGAAAGATAAAGGTGGTGTAATAGAATCACTAATGTAGAACTAAGAGAAAGAACTAAAGGTGGTGTGATAGAATCACTAATGTAGAACTAAGAGAAAGAACTAAAGGTGGTGTGATAGAATCACTAATGTAGAACTAAGAGAAAGAACTAAAGGTGGTGTGATAGAATCACTAATGTAGAACTAAGAGAAAGAACTAGCCAGTCTAGTGATAAATAAGAGGAAATATTGCTGGTGCTGAATAAGAAATGTTGAGGACACTAATGTAAACAATTAAAACACATGAATTGTAGGGCTGCTTACAGAATACAATTGCAAATAACAGAGGATACTGCAGCCACAAGCCCTTCATTAGCAAACAAGAAGAATAATCAAAGCCTGACTACGCGGCCCCAATGGTTTGCATAACATACATAGCCTGGACATAAAATGGTGGCATCTTCTCTTACATCAGTCTCTTGCAGCATGAAGGCATCAAAGTCATAGACGAATTTGTGTATGGTTGGTTTTTGCTGACAAGCACTGTGTCAATTCCAATAACCAAAAACCAATTCTACATTGCAAGTGGTCAGTTTTCTTTGTGCTTTTTTCTTTCCAATTCTTTTATTCTGAGTCTCAATTTTTCACCTCTACCTCGACTTTTATCTCCATGGGTTTTTTTTCCCCTTCTAATAACGTTTATAAATATTGATGACAAAGCATAAACTCTGTTGCTTTCATGGTGGTTTCATAAAAAAAAACATTTTCCATGTTGTGTCTGGAATCAGTGTTGGATATACTGGTTGGTCTTCTTCTCCCTTTTCTTTCATTCATTTGAAATGTATTCCCTATATCTGCAGTGTTGTCTCTAGTATAAACTTACCTGTCTTTATTAGTTCACTAAGTGGTCCATAGAGTTTATGTCCCACTTTGTTTCTCTAAGCTATAAATTATGTTTAGATATGTCATATTCTGGGCAGTCTTGGAGTATGTGATCTGCTATCTGCAGGACCAATCCACATGTGCACATGGTTGATTTTCCAATCTTAAATTGATTACGCAATCGATTATGTCCTTTTCTGAGGCACAGAATACAGATTTGTTCTGGTCTGTCACTAAAATGGTAATTGTCTTGTGCTGGTGTTCATGGCTTTCTGACTGATTTGATAATTCTTTTCTTTCTGTAGTATATGACTGGTACATCAGGTTTCTCTTCCATTGCATCTTCATTAGCTAGTTGATCAGCTAGTTGAGGCCACTCCAGAGTGTCCACTGTATAGTGACTTCCCGCTGGCTGCCCAGTTCAGATAGTAGTGTCTGTAGAACTGGCAATTTTCCAGACAGGAGCGCCTTAAATACTGATTTTGTATCTGTCAATAGCACTACAGGCTATATACCATGATTGATATTTCAGTAATTTCTCTGTTGTTATCCTGATTTCCTGCATCATAGTTATGGCAGTACTTTCCTGTTTTCGTGTCCCGTGTGTTGCTGGGGCCCATAAGGGAAGCAAAGAATAGCAACACTATAGCCTGGCGACTATGGAGGCTTGATGGTTCCGTCACCCTGCTACTGAGTGAGTGCGTGGCGCGACACTGTGAGATGTGAGTTTCGTGTGAAGTGCTTTTGAATCTGTCCAAGTAATTTTTTTTGGAACGTGACTGCATGTTCGGAGCGATGGCAGCTGGCTATGTCCCAGAGTTGACCGGTTTTTGCCTTATGCAGAAATGCGTGGCTGCTGGGCTTCTGGTTGACTGCCACTGCCGTCGGTGATGAACTGTATTTTCGTGGACTGTGTGGGTGAACATCTAGGAAACATCCAGATAGGAAAATTACTGCCGATTCCATCAGAGATGAATTGGGTGTTTCGTGGGGGACTGGTGTGTTGATATTCTGGCGGCGGCATTATGCACAGTGTATCTGTGCGGGCTGTTGTTTGTCGAGACTCCTGTCTTTTCCACTTTTCACATTGGGCAGTGGGGAGCATTTTGTGAGATATTCACTGGCACAGGAACGGAGCATAATAGGGATGACCCGTTGCTGTAAGTTGGAACTGCGACTAACTCCTGTTGGTGCTCTGGCCATGTCCCTAGTATTATTTAGGTATTCTAATTTCTATGCTAATTCATTTCTGGGTACTCCACAATGAGATGATAGCCACAACAGTATGATTCAGTTTCTGGCAGCAACCTTGCTTAGTGTACTTGTTTGTGGGGGATTACCACCTTTGTGAGTTGTTGTACAGATAGTGCATAGGTGAGGGCTGGTCTGGTTCGCTAGATCAGTTCCGCATCTGGCGTTCGTTGTCTTGGATGGCTGTGTGAGGTGCACCAAAATGAGATCTTCCCAGCCAACACAAGTTAGCGTGGCAGGCGTTTCGAGAATGTAACCGCATCGTGCAGCCAGGGTCGTGGTTTGAGCGGGCAAAAGAGAAAAATTTGTACGACCATTCGACAAAGTCTCGATAAGCGCCCACTCTCTCTCGATGAGTAGTGGGCCTGCAGTCAGTAAGCTGGTATAGCTTTTTTTTTTGGTCAGTCCTGCCGGCGTAGCTTGAAAGCTCGTCGGTAGGCGTCCAGTGGTTTTGCATGTATCACCTTGTACTGGGAGGGCACGCTTTAGCGATGCTAATCTTGGCTTGCGTGTGCGTGAACGTCTGTCCTGTCAGTCGCCATGTGCACTTGTGCGCTGGTGAGGCTCAACCGTAAATCGGGAGATCTGTTTGCAACTTAGACGAGCAATATCTTCTGTGATCAATATCTTCATATGTGTGTGGTCTGATCTGGCGGTCAGTCCGTCTTCGGCGAAGGAAATCTTGTGGATCCTATCAGTAAACATACGCTCATTGCTTGTCGCTACGCTTGTCTTAAAACTGAAAATTAAAGGAATTGACGGAAGGGCCGTTTGCACGAGGCTCTCGAGAGCCAATATATACAGGGATAACTGGCCGTGGCAGCCTAACGTCCACTGCATCTGTGTCCGTCTTCCAGTCGTCTTGCCTTGCTCGCCACTGGAGCCAGACGGACACAGACGAGTGAACGGGGACGACGGAGTTGCGCGACCACTTCCTCGCTATATAAAACTAAAGCGCAAGTCATTCGTTCCTCATCAAAAGATGTAGTGTAATGAATGGTCCTCGACATTCATGATGGACGAACATCGCATAGGTACAGATGACTACATGGTGCAGTCATAGTTGGTGCTATCAATCATTTGCGATGATAGCTCTACAACTTAAACCTTGTTAACAGCGTTGAATACTGAATCATCTGTGTAGCCCCATTTACTGTATCTCTAGTATCCGCTTAGATTTCCTTGTTCCTATAAGGAGTCACACAGCACCACAGGCTATGTACCATGATAGCTATTTCAGTCATTTCTTTGTTGTTATCTTCATTGCCTGGATTTCTGCATCACAGTTATGGCAGTACTTTCCTGTTGTTCCTCTGGACATATCCTTGGTATTATTTGGGTATTCTATGTACATTCCAGCTTTTCCAATTTTAACGGGTCATCCTGGCAGGGCCACAATGCCAGGGAAGAGGCAATGGATGTCCCACAGGAAGTCCTTCCGCCTAGCACTGCCTCACATACTGGCCAGACAGTCAAAGAAAAGACTGCTATTCTAGCAGCCACACAGCCCATTGATTATTCTTGGCCTTGAGATAGTTTAACCTATGGTTGGGTGTTTGCTTTTTGAGTCAGTGTGTGCTCCCCAGAAACAAAATATGTCACCTGCTTATAATCTTCATACTAGTCTCAATGGTGATCAGAACATGCCCACACACTGGTGGGCACGGAACAACCAACATCTCATGGAGGACTTGCTGCGCTAGAGGTTTCTGTAACTCAACCACATTCTAGAGTTTTACTTAAGCAGACTCGAAACAAATTGCAATAATCATGGCAAAAATTAGACATTCTAAAAGTTGTTCAAGTCCAAATGTTTTCCTCCTACTTACCCTGCAGCTATTCCAATTTCATAGACTCCATTTCTAATGTTGCCTGAAATGTAAAATGTTACATCAAATCTCAGAAAATGGATACAAAATGTTTGTGATAAACATAAAATTAATAAATAGTTACATGTATATTATTTTAAAAAGCACTGGACTTCAGCTTTAAAAAACATTTGTTATATAGTCAAATCTATAAGATAAAGAATTCTATGAATATCAAAAATATATGAACACCAACGTTAGTATTTTTACAAAAAGGGGATATCAAAACCACCTCAACTAACAAAATGAATTTCCATATCACTTCACTAATGAGATATTAATTAAATGAAATACCAACATCAGTGATGCTTGGAGGTCGATGTGTCAGAAAGAATCAATGCACTTGATCAAAAACTTCTGTTGTGCTGATGGTAGAGATGTTAGTTCAAGCCATACACCGGTCAGTTGGAATTAAATACTGAATTCTCATCCTTGAGTTGGGGACGTAAATTACAAGCACCTCAAAAGTCAGAGTGGGGTCGCCTGATGGTGGGAGACACTGGTAAAAGGGAAAGTTAACCCACAAGCAAAAATCAATCCAGTACACTCCCCTGTAGTAGCAACTGCAAGTAGTAGTAGCATTGTGTGGACTACATTTAAATTCAAAGCGAGCGAATGAAAAATAAAAACATCATTCTTACTTGACACCAATATCAAGAGATATTTCTATATTCTGTTTCAAACTGTGCAAGCCACCTGAACTAACCACAAACACTTCTTCAAACACTTCACACATGAAATATTCATGCTAGCAACATCAGTGGTGCTAGACAGTAAGATCAAGAGATATTTCTGTATTCTGTTTCATACCTGCCACATTTGTGAAAGCCACCAAGCCTGAAGAACACTGTCGATTGGTTGTGTACACAGGAACACTCTCTGGGATTCCGCTGAAAGTAAGAGAAGAACATTATAGCAATGATTACCATATTATTTTTGGGTCTAGGTGAGGTGTGTAAGTCGCTGCCTCACACTCTGAAGGCTGTAGTTTCGATTCCAGACTCCTCACTCGGTTCGCGAGTGCAATTTTTTCATAGACTTCTGGGATTCATTGCTGGAACAATGGACTTCATGCGTAGTGTGAAAATGTTTTTAGGTTAATCATAACATCCTGAAAAGGACATACGACAAAAGAAATATACAAATGTTGCAATCAACCCCAGGTTGGTTGTCTAGGCAAATGTATGTTCAGTGGTTTGCCACTGCTTTCTGAAAAAGATGTCAACACTGAAGTCTAGCTTAATGCTGGTGCAGAGGTTGAACCTCCTAGCTTGTCATCAGCGAACCGGGGCTTGATGAGCGAGCGCTATTATCCTTTCGACTACGTCGACGTCTTTATAATTATTATCATGTGAATCAGCCTGGTCACTTCAATACTGATTTTGCTAAAAATGCCGGCCGTCTCTACTTCCCTAGACATCGCCTGGACATAGAAGTGATTCTATGGAAATGTTACAAGAAAAAACATTTACAGAAATATACTGGGAGATGAAACCATGTTTCATTATTGCTGTCCTTCCTATGATATAATAACTGGTGTGGACAGTTTAAGTGTGACCGCTCAAATGTTGCCGATCTGTGAAGACATGAGAGACTGTTCTTATAATGCAATGATGAAAATGCAGCAAGAGTGAAAATAATAATGAACCTGGATTGAAAAATGACAATTATGTAGATAGCTAGTGCATTAAACTGCATGAACAAACAGTTAACTTAATCTTACACAACAGACTGAATATAAGAAAAGTGTATGCCTGTTTGGTTCTGCATCTCTTGAAGCAACTGAGAGTAAACTGTTGTCAACAGTTGTTTAAAAAAAAGTACTAGTCAGAAAACATTTTGATAACCATGATGACAGTAAATGAAATTTGGGTTCACCACTACGACTTCCAATCCAAAATGTCCAACATGTAATGGAAAATCCTGCCAGCACTAAACAAACCAATAGCATAGAAATGTGACAATGGCTGTATTGTTAGATATGATGAAGTTGTCCTGCTGTAAGATTATTTGCCTCGTACCAAACTCAAGATGGCTGTGACCAAAAAATCTTCCTTTGCTTAAAGACACTGTGCCCTCTCACAAAGTATATTTGTGCTGCTAGCAGCTAAGGATTTGAATAATGAGATTCTTAAATGTCTGCCCTATTCTCCGAATTTGTCTCCATCAGATATTTTTTTTATTTTCCCAAATCTTAAGAAACAGCTCAAAGTAAATCATTTTGAGAGTGCTTAAGATATCGGCATGTAATAACTAATATACTTCTACAAATAGAGTCTTCTATTTCCAAGGTCTTTTCAGGTAAAGATTGCAAAAGTGGGTCAATTCAAGTGGAAAGAGATAAACATTATATAAAATTTCAATTCCATATGACATTTCTCTTAGAGTAGACTCACAGCCAGCCGTTTGGAGAAGATGGGCACTGCTAAGAGGGTTCCTTGTCCTTGGAAACACTATAATGATTAGATTACATTAAGTATTTGTACCCCTACGGCCCATAAATCATTGGCACCTTTCCGTCTTGACAGACGATAGTTTGGTACATTGTGCTTCAAAAAGGCTTAATAACTACAACTCATGGTGGTGACGAGTGTGGCTGATAAGGCCAATTCGTGCTGTAAATGTTTGTCCACAGTGGATGCATGTGAAAACATGGTCATTTCCACCATCATGCACCATCTTACGTCTCTCACGCTCTGTGTGTGCTTTATCTGCAATCATTTTCTCCTTTGTCTTTATTCCATTTCTGATAGTTGCCCTCCATGCAACACGTTCAGCGGCGACTTGCTCCCAATGTGCATTATCAATGCCTGTATCAATCATGTCCCACTTACACACATCTTTGTATCGTAGTAGAGGCCGACCCTGAGATCTCCTACCCATCTGTAATTCACCAAAAAAGATGTCCTTTGGTATTCTACCATCATCCATCCTCCTAACGTGTCCTATCCATCTAAGTCTACGAAGACTGAGCATGGAACACACCGTCACACAACCTGATCTTTCCAATACTTCAGTATTTGTGATTTTGTCTTGCCACTTAATACCAAGTATTCTTCGCAGACACCGCATATGAAAGCTGTTTAAACGTTTCTCTTGGTGTGAGTAAGTTGTCCAGGCTTTCACTGCCATAAAGAAGAGTACTAAGGACACAGGCTTGATAGACGAGGACTTTTGTTTTGGCAGTAAGCTTCCTGTTCTCCCAGACTCTTTTTGCTAACATGTTCATTGTTGTTGCTGCCTTACCAATCCTGATGTTGATTTCCTGATCTAGGGATAATTTGCTATTTACCTCTGATCCTAGATATGTAAAATGGTCTACTATCTCCAGTTTGGCATCGTCAATAAAGATTGATGGTACCCCATGTGCACCTTGTGACATAATCTGTGTCTTCTTTTCGTTAATTGTTAAACCAAATTCAGAACAAGAGAATGCAGATAGTAGATGTTGTAATTCTTCCTCAGAGTGGGTCGTTATTGCAGCATCATCCGCAAAAAGCAACTCTCTGATTAGTACCCTCCTAATTTTGGTCTTGGCCTTCAATCTCTGAGCATTATGGCCCATAAATAGGTTGTAGGTTAATTGTATTTTTGAAAAAAATAGTGACAATACCTGTAGAACTGTGCTAGTCTGGCTGTGGTGGCTGCTTGTGGGTCAAGAACATTACCTGTGAGATGTTTTTTGGGAAAATAATACATTTACTTTATGAGGCTGCAATGACATATGTATTAAAAGTTGGTAAATATAGGCATAGGATCAGAAATATTTTCTCACCGGCTGATCATAAGCTGAACTCTTACCATGTATCTCTCCTTAGGCTACTGGGTAACACATTCATCTAGTGTCATGGTGTACCTGAGATTGACTGTATGTGAGATGCTAATACTCAGATGTCTTAACATGGCCTGTCAAATAGGGTCGGGTCCTTCATTTTTGTTGATACACAACCTGGCAGTATCAATCAATCAATCAATACAGGGCACTCTTCAAAATGGCTGCAATGTATCAACACTTTCTATTTCTCGCTTTGGTTATATGTTCTGATATACTGCTGTTCATCCATCTGTTATTATCTTCCCACTTGTATCATTGTCTGCCTCTTGCTTGCCTGCCTTTGACTTTTCTTCAATGTCATCAATTATTGACAAAATATTTTACTTGTCCTTTATTAATTATTTGTGATAGTATATATCCTGATATGCCTAAACTTGCTAGTCATTCTGTTAAGATCTAACCACAGACCACACTTGAAATCTGCTGAGATGCCACTATATTAAAAAGCAGTAGATTACAGGAAAGAAAATTTAACTGGGTAAGACTACAGATATTTATTTACTAATGTAATGTAAATTTTCATGTCAAGTAAAATAACAGCATTTAAATATGATATTAAGAGTGGTATATATTTTGTTAGAAACAAGTCCTGTAGCGGGAATCTGATGTGGGTAAAAGTGTTATGAGCATCACATTTTTAGGCCAGATTGCATAGTGGACTCTTTTTGTAAGTGGCCAGTCTTTCCCTCCAATAGCAAGTGGCAAGTGAGGGCATGGAACCCTCATGCAACCACGCTCATACCATCTAACCATTACACCAATATTGTAAGTTGCATATCCTTTACGGATGCAGCAATCAACCCCAGCATTCTTTGGCTGTTCATGATTCCTGGGCAAGTTTATGTTCAGTAGTTTGCCATTGCTTTCTGAATGACCGGCACCCATACTATTTCATTAAAAAAAAAAACACAGCTGTGTTTCAAACACGATATGCAGGATTACGAACTGCATCATTAACCCCTTCGCCATGGAGCCGGCTACACCAATGTGCCTATTTAAATCAACAAGTCCTGTAGCACGGACTTGCTGTATGTGAAGTAGTAGGACCATCGCATATTTAGTTAGAGTGCCAGCAGGAATAAAAGGAATGTACACCAGAAACAAGACATTTAAAATCCAACACAAACATGAAGAATGACACTAGTTCCAACTCTGCACACTGAAACTCACCAACACAGACATCACCAATGTCTGCAGGGTTAATTTTTGACTCATCAATGACAGCTTTGAACACAACAGCCAGCAGGTCATCACTGAGTGTGTCCTGTAAATAAATTAACTAACTATGAGCAAGGTTTCAAACTGACATCATCATCATCTTGTAGCTAGTTCTTTGCTGAAGACTGTTCCCAGCATAGCCTACCTGCCTCAATCCTTCATAAGTTCCCATGCTTCATGCATTCTCACGCTCAGTGTCTCTAATGTCTGTGTCCACCTTCATGTAGTTCGGTCAATACCTCATCTTCCAGAAATACTGTCTATTAATGTGATGTTTCTTCTACTTCTTCTGCATTCGTCCGGAATGCTGTTAAAGACATAACTGCATTGTGCCTGTTTACAGCAGAGCTGCGATATTTGCACCTCTTGCCCGACACATCCAACTTCTTCAGGCATTTGTTGACTTAGTTACCTTCCTGGACTGTGATGTTTGATATGCCCTCCCAATATTATTCATCTGTCTGTAATTCTTTTCTCCGTGTGCTTTTAGGTTTCCCACTATTTTGTTCACCTTGTGGGCTCCAGACAATAGAGACAATTGTTGTCTACACTGCTTCCCATATAGGTAGTGAGGTTTCACCAAAAAAGATTTGGTTATTTACATAGTTCAATCTCATTATCATTGTCTTTCCCTTGTGAATGTTTAGACCTAATTATTGTGATCTCTCATCAAGTGTGATTAGTTTATCCAGCAAAGTCGTTGGAGAAGTCCAAATCATCAAGTTGCTTTGTGAGAGTCCATACAATGCCATTTCTGGTGGTAGCGATTGTTGGCTTTGTAACCTAGTCTATAGTCAGTCAGAATAATAATGGTGACATAAAGCATCCCTGTCAGTCTCCTTCTGACTTCTTTTAAACAGTACCATTGTTGTTAATTATGAAGCTAAGGTATTCAAGGCTTGTGACATTTTCCATTTTCTCAACGTAGATTGTAATTTTTGGTTTACAAAATTGTCTGTGGACATTATCTCTGCTTTTTTTAAAAATATATATTCAGAAAATGGTTATGGTCTTCATTCCAAATCAACAATCATTAAGGTAAAAGTAACTTCGTTTCAAATATTGTTTCAAGGGTGTAAAACATTAAGTCTTCACATATACTGGGCCACCACATCCAGCATCCCAGCTGGTCAAGTTGGAATGGTTGAAGACTTCACGGTCAGCCCTCAAGAGAAGGCAGGAGGAGTCCATGGGCATTTTCCGTCATCCACCGAGACTTCCATAATTGCAGAGCGACTCATAGCGCTCTGATGCTGGGCTTACCCAAGGAATCGTCATGTCCTGGACATGGCTGCTTGATTCCTCACTTCCATGTATTGGGCATTTCTTTCACCACACGCCACTCCCCGCACAAACCAGGAACGGTCAGTCTGCAGACAACATCCACTCAGCGACCTTTCGGTTCAGATGTTTGCTGGACGCTGTGCTCGGAAGACTAGATAATCAGAGCTGTTCCGGGCATGAGGGACATTTCACTCGGACATTTTTGCATTGTGTCAATTTATTTGCAACCTTTAGGCCGGCACATCTGACTTCTGTGGGTGTTTTATGTCAGGTTAGCCTTCCTGGGATTTTGAGGGATATTCTGTTGTGGTGTCACCCACATCTCAGCTGGTCAAGGTAGAACGGCCAAAGACATCACGGTCAACCCTCAAGGGAAGGCAGGGGCAGACCATGGGCATTCCCCGCCATCCAAGGAGGCTTCCATAATTGCAGAACCAGCACATTGCATTCTGGTACTGGGCTCACACAAGGAATCGCCACGTCCTGCTCATGGCTGCTTTAATTCCTCACTTCCATGTATTGGGTATAGCTTGTTCGGCACTGGCTGCTCCCCACGCAAACCAGGATCGGTTAGTCTGGAGATGACATCCACTCTGCAGCTTTCACTTTGGACTTCTATGTAATGGATTCACTAGCCAAATGTTCTATTTTGTGTTAATGAGATGACATCCACTCGGCACGCTTCTGCTTTGGACTTCCACGTAATGGATTCGCTAGCCAAGCATTCCATTGCGTGTTAATGAGACAACATCAATTCAGTCATCTTTCGCTTCGAACTTCCACGTAATGGATTCGCTAGCCAAGCGTTCTATTTCATGTTAATGAGACGTTTCTCCATCTTTCATTACGCTCACTCAATTAGTTTTTTGTATAGACTTGCATCGTAACCATTCCATGCGACTGGGACGCTTTTTCCACCTTTAGTAACGCTCACGAGGTAGGCTACATGTGCTGCTGGCTCAGCATCTTACCTGCATGCAGCAGAGGGCGAGTAACGACCAGGCCCTCTCATCTGGGGGATCGCTCATATCCTTCGGCTGAGAGCCGTAGAACAGGTATCTGAACCAAGCTTGTAGCAGGTTCAGCATCTCACCTCCACTTTGCAGTGGGTGAGTATCAGCCTGGCCCTCATATCTGGGAGATATTGACTTAGAGGCATTCAGCCATATCCCTCAGCAGAGAGCTGTAGAATAAGTGTCTGGACCAAGGATGTACTGGCATTGTGAGCCTGATTCAGACTGTTTGACTGCCTGTCCTCAGTCTACCTGCAAGGCAGCAAGTGTGTGTCTCTCTTGGTCTGATTCCGATCCCATGAGCTGTCTGACATGTAGCTGTGCTACCATCGAAATAGTTCTTGAGGTCATTGGAACATGCAAGCCCCTCTACCACGACAAGGTGGAGACACGCCAGAGGGGTCTGCTGAGTACTGAAGCTGGACCACTGTCTCTGCTGAGTACTGAAGCTGGATCACTGTCTCTGCTGAATACTGAAGCTGGATCACTGTCTCTGCTGAGTACTGAAGCTGGACCACTGTTTCTGCTGAATACTGAACTTGGACCAATGTCTCTGCTGAGTACTGAAGCTGGATCACTGTCTCTGCTGAGTACTGAAGCTCGACCCTGCTGAGTACTGAAGCTGGACCACTGTTTCTGCTGAATACTGAACTTGGACCACTGTCTGTGCTGAGTACTGAAGCTGGATCACTGTCTCTGCTGAGTACTGAAGCTGGATCACTGTCTCTGCTGAGTACTGAAGCTGGACCACTGTTTCTGCTGAGTACTGAAGCTGGACCACTGTCTCTGCTGAATACTGAAGCTGGACCACTGTTTCTGCTGAATACTGAAGCTGGATCACTGTCTCTGCTGAGTACTGAAGCTGGACCACTGTCTCTGCTGAGTACTGAAACTGGGCCGCTGTCTCTGCTGTGTTCTGAAGCTGGACCGCTGTCTCTGTTGAGTACTGAACCTGGGCCGCTGTCTCTGCTGTGTACTGAAGCTGGACCACTGTCTCTGCTGAGTACTGAAGCTGGACCACTGTCTCTGCTGAGTACTGAACCTGGGCCGCTGTCTCTGCTGTGTACTGAAGCTGGACCACTGTCTCTGCTGAGTACTGAACTTGGACCGCTGTCTCTGTTGAGTACTGAACTTGGACCGCTGTCTCTGTTGAGTACTGAAGCTGGACCACTGTCTCTGCTGAGTACTGAACTTGGACCGCTGTCTCTGCTGAGTACTGAACTTGAACCACTGTCTCTGCTGAGTACTGAACTTGGACCACTGTCTCTGCTGAGTACTGAAGCTGGACCACTGTCTCTGCTGAGTACTGAACTTGGACCGCTGTCTCTGCTGAGTACTGAACTTGGACCACTGTCTCTGCTGAGTACTGAACTTGGACCACTGTCTCTGCTGAGTACTGAACTTGGACCGCTGTCTCTGCTGAGTACTGAACCTGGGCCGCTGTCTCTGCTGAGTACTGAACCTGGGCCGCTGTCTCCGCTGAGTACTGAACTTGGACCGCTGTCTCTGCTGAGTACTGAACTTGGACCACTGTCTCTGCTGAGTACTGAAGCTGGACCACTGTCTCTGCTGAGTACTGAACCTGGGCCACTGTCTCTGCTGAGTACTGAAGCTGGACCACTGTCTCTGCTGAGTACTGAACTTGGACCGCTGTCTCTGCTGAGTACTGAACTTGGACCACTGTCTCTGCTGAGTACTGAAGCTGGACCACTGTCTCTGCTGAGTACTGAAGCTGGACCACTGTCTCTGCTGAGTACTGAACCTGGGCCGCTGTCTCTGCTGAGTACTGAAGCTGGACCACTGTCTCTGCTGAATACTGAAGCTGGACCACTGTTTCTGCTGAATACTGAAGCTGGATCACTGTCTCTGCTGAGTACTGAAGCTGGACCACTGTCTCTGCTGAGTACTGAAACTGGGCCGCTGTCTCTGCTGTGTTCTGAAGCTGGACCGCTGTCTCTGTTGAGTACTGAACCTGGGCCGCTGTCTCTGCTGTGTACTGAAGCTGGACCACTGTCTCTGCTGAGTACTGAAGCTGGACCACTGTCTCTGCTGAGTACTGAACCTGGGCCGCTGTCTCTGCTGTGTACTGAAGCTGGACCACTGTCTCTGCTGAGTACTGAACTTGGACCGCTGTCTCTGTTGAGTACTGAACTTGGACCGCTGTCTCTGTTGAGTACTGAAGCTGGACCACTGTCTCTGCTGAGTACTGAACTTGGACCGCTGTCTCTGCTGAGTACTGAAGCTGGACCACTGTCTCTGCTGAGTACTGAACCTGGGCCGCTGTCTCTGCTGAGTACTGAAACTGGACCACTGTCTCTGTTGAGTACTGAAGCTGGACCACTGTCTCTGCTGAGTACTGAAGCTGGACCGCTGTCTGTGTTGAGTACTGAAGCTGGACCGCTGTCTCTGCTGAGTACTGAACCTGGGCCGCTGTCTCTGCTGAGTACTGAACCTGGACCACTGTCTCTGCTGAGTACTGAAGCTGGACCACTGTCTCTGCTGAGTACTGAACTTGGACCGCTGTCTCTGTTGAGTACTGAAGCTGGACCGCTGTCTCTGCTGAGTACTGAAGCTGGACCACTGTCTCTGCTGAGTACTGAACTTGGACCACTGTCTCTGCTGAGTACTGAACTTGGACCGCTGTCTCTGCTGAGTACTGAACCTGGGCCGCTGTCTCTGCTGAGTACTGAACCTGGGCCGCTGTCTCTGCTGAGTACTGAACCTGGGCCGCTGTCTCTGCTGAGTACTGAACTTGGACCACTGTCTCTGCTGAGTACTGAACTTGGACCACTGTCTCTGCTGAGTACTGAAGCTGGACCACTGTCTCTGCTGAGTACTGAACTTGGACCGCTGTCTCTGCTGAGTACTGAACTTGAACCACTGTCTCTGCTGAGTACTGAACTTGGACCACTGTCTCTGCTGAGTACTGAAGCTGGACCACTGTCTCTGCTGAGTACTGAACTTGGACCGCTGTCTCTGCTGAGTACTGAACTTGGACCACTGTCTCTGCTGAGTACTGAACTTGGACCACTGTCTCTGCTGAGTACTGAACTTGGACCGCTGTCTCTGCTGAGTACTGAACCTGGGCCGCTGTCTCTGCTGAGTACTGAACCTGGGCCGCTGTCTCCGCTGAGTACTGAACTTGGACCGCTGTCTCTGCTGAGTACTGAACTTGGACCACTGTCTCTGCTGAGTACTGAAGCTGGACCACTGTCTCTGCTGAGTACTGAACCTGGGCCACTGTCTCTGCTGAGTACTGAAGCTGGACCACTGTCTCTGCTGAGTACTGAACTTGGACCGCGGTCTCTGCTGAGTACTGAACTTGGACCACTGTCTCTGCTGAGTACTGAAGCTGGACCACTGTCTCTGCTGAGTACTGAAGCTGGACCACTGTCTCTGCTGAGTACTGAACTTGGACCGCTGTCTCTGCTGAGTACTGAACTTGGACCACTGTCTCTGCTGAGTACTGAAGCTGGACCACTGTCTCTGCTGAGTACTGAACCTGGGCCGCTGTCTCTGCTGAGTACTGAAGCTGGACCACTGTCTCTGCTGAGTAACTGAAGCTGGAACCACTGTCTCTGCTGAGTAACTGAATCTGGACCGCTGTCTCTGTTGAGTACTGAAGCGGGACCACTGTCCGCTGCTGAGTACTGAAGCTGGACCAGCTGGTCTCTGCTGAGTACTGAAGCTGGACCAGCTGTCCTGTTGAGTACTGAAGCGGGCCACTATTCTCTGCTGAGTACAGAACGCTGGGCCGCTGTCTCCTGTGCGTGAGTACTGAGCCTGGACCAATGTCCTCTGCTGAGTACTGGGCCCGCTGTCTCTGCTGATATGAAGCTGGACCACTGTCTCTGCTGAGTACTGAAGCTGGGCCGCTGTTCTCACTGCGGAGTACTGAACCTGGCCGCTGTCTCCTGCTTGAGTAATGAAGCTGGAACCACTGGTCTGTGCTGAGTACTGGAATCTTGGACCACGGTTCTGGTGCTTGAGTGACTGAAGGCTGGACCACTGTGCTCTGCTGAGTAACGGACACTTGGACCACTGTCCTGTGCGAGTAACTGAAGCTGGAACCATCTGTCTCTGCTGAGTACTGAAAGCGGGACAGCACTGTCCTCCTGCTGAGGGTACTGAAGCGGGACCACTGGTCTCTGCTGAGTATCGAACTTGGACCACTGTCTCAGCTGAGTACTGAACTTGGACCACTGTCTCTGCTGAGTACTGAACTTGGACCACTGTCTCTGCTGAGTACTGAACTTGGACCACTGTCTCTGCTGAGTACTGAAGCTGGACCACTGTCTCTGCTGAGTACTGAAGCTGGACCACTGTTTCTGCTGAGTACTGAAACTGGACCACTGTCTGCTGAGTACTGAAGATGGACCACTGTCTCTGCTGAGTACTGAACTTGGACCACTGTCTCTGCTGAATACTGAAGCTGGACCACTGTTTCTGCTGAATACTGAAGCTGGGCCACTGTCTCTGCTGAGTACTGAAGCTGGACCACTGTCTCTGCTGAGTACTGAAGCTGGACCACTGTTTCTGCTGAATACTGAAGCTGGATCACTGTCTCTGATGAGTACTGAAGCTGGACCCTGCTGCGTACTGAAGCTGGACCACTGTTTCTGCTGAGTACTGAAGCTGGACCACTGTCTCTGCTGAGTACTGAAGCTGGACCACTGTCTCTGCTGAGTATTGAACTTGGACCACTGTCTCAGCTGAGTACTGAACTTGGACCACTGTCTCTGCTGAGTACTGAACTTGGACCACTGTCTCTGCTGAGTACTGAACTTGGACCACTGTCTCTGCTGAGTACTGAAGCTGGACCACTGTCTCTGCTGAGTACTGAACTTGGACCACTGTCTCTGCTGAGTACTGAAGCTGGACCACTGTCTGTGCTGAGTACTGAAGCTGGACCACTGTCTCTGCTGAGTACTGAAGCTGGACCACTGTCTCTGCTGAGTACTGAAGCTGGACCACTGTCTCTGCTGAGTATTGAACTTGGACCACTGTCTCTGCTGAGTATTGAACTTGGACCACTGTCTGTGCTGAGTACTGAAGCTGGACCACTGTCTCTGCTGAGTACTGAACTGGGCCCTGTCTCTGCTGAGTACTGAAGCTGGACCACTGTCTCTGCTGAGTACTGAACTTGGACCACTGTCTCTGCTGAGTACTGAACTGGACCACTGTCTCTGCTGAGTACTGAAGCTGGACCACTGTCTCTGCTGAGTACTGAACTTGGACCGCTGTCTCTGCTGAGTACTGAAGCTGGACCACTGTCTCTGCTGAGTACTGAAGCTGGACCACTGTCTCTGCTGAGTACTGAACTGGACCCTGTCTCTGCTGAGTACTGAAGCTGGACCACTGTCTCTGCTGAGTACTGAACTTGGACCGCTGTCTCTGCTGAGTACTGAACTTGGACCACTGTCTCTGCTGAGTACTGAAGCTGGACCACTGTCTCTGCTGAGTACTGAACCTGGACCGCTGTCTCTGCTGAGTACTGAAGCTGGACCACTGTCTCTGCTGAGTACTGAAGCTGGACCACTGTCTCTGCTGAGTACTGAAGCTGGACCACTGTCTCTGCTGAGTACTGAAGCTGGACCACTGTCTCTGCTGAGTACTGAACTTGGACCGCTGTCTCTGCTGAGTACTGAACTTGGACCACTGTCTCTGCTGAGTACTGAAGCTGGACCACTGTCTCTGCTGAGTACTGAACTTGGACCAGCTGTCTGTGATGAGTAATGAAGCTGGACCACTGCTCTGCTGAGTACTGAAGCTGGACCACGGTCCTCTGCTGAGTACTGAAGCTGGACCACTGTCTCTGCTGAGTATGGAACTTGGACCACTGTCTCAGCTGAGTACTGAAGACTTGGACACCTAGTCTCTGCTGAGTACTGAACTTGGACCACTGTCTCTGCTGAGTACTGAACTTGGACCCTGTCTCTGCTGAGTACTGAAGCTGGACCACTGTCTCTGCTGAGTACTGAAGCTGGACCACTGTTCTCTGCTGAGTACTGAAACTGGACCACGTGTCTGCTGAGTACTGAAGATGGACCACTATCTCTGCTGAGAGTGACATGAACTTGGACCACTGTCTCTGCTGAATACTGAAGCTTGGACCACTGTTTCTGCTGATACTGAAGCTGGGCCACTGTCATCTGATGAGTACTGAAGCTGGACCACTGTCTCTGCTGAGTACTGAAGCTGGACCACTGTTCTGCTGAATACTGAAGCTGGATCACTGTCTCTGATGAGTACTGAAGCTGGACCCTGCTGCGTACTGAAGCTGGACCACTGTTTCTGCTGAGTACTGAAGCTGGACCACTGTCTCTGCTGAGTACTGAAGCTGGACCACTGTCCTCTGCTGAGTATTGAACTTGGACCACTGTCTCAGCTGAGTACTGAACTTGGACCACTGTCTCTGCTGAGTACTGAACTTGAGCCACTGTCTCTGCTGAGTACTGAACTTGGACCACTGTCTCTGCTGAGTACTGAAGCTGGACCACTGTCTCTGCTGAGTACTGAACTTGGACCACTGTCTCTGCTGAGTACTGAAGCTGGACCACTGTCTGTGCTGAGTACTGAAGCTGGACCACTGTCTCTGCTGAGTACTGAAGCTGGACCACTGTCTCTGCTGAGTACTGAAGCTGGACCACTGTCTCTGCTGAGTATTGAACTTGGACCACTGTCTGTGCTGAGTACTGAACTTGGACCACAGTCTCTGCTGAGTATTGAACTTGGACCACTGTCTCTGCTGAGTACTGAAGCTGGACCACTGTCTCTGCTGAGTACTGAAGCTGGATCACTGTTTCTGCTGAATACTGAAGCTGGATCACTGTCTGTGCTGAGTACTGAAGATGGACCACTGTCTGTGCTGAGTACTGAAGATGGACCACTGTCTCTGCTGAGTACTGAAGATGGACCACTGTCTGTGCTGAGTACTGAAGATGGACCACTGTCTCTGCTGAGTACTGAAGATGGACCACTGTCTGTGCTGAGTACTGAAGATGGACCACTGTCTCTGCTGAGTACTGAAGATGGACCACTGTCTGTGCTGAGTACTGAAGATGGACCCCTGTCTCTGCTGAGTACTGAAGATGGACCACTGTCTGTGCTGAGTACTGAAGATGGACCACTGTCTGTGCTGAGTACTGAAGATGGACCACTGTCTGTGCTGAGTACTGAAGATGGACCACTGTCTCAGCTGAGTACTGAAGATGGACCACTGTCTCGGCTGAGTACTGAAGCTGGACCACTGTCTGCTGAGTACTGAACCTGGACCACTGTCTCGGCAGCAAGATGTATTTACATTTATCAACTTTATTAATTGATTAAGTGCCATGGGCTGATTAATCTACTTAAGTGACTTCCTGTATCTGTCTTTGGTTTATATATCGCCAAAATGTTGTAATTGTGAAATGTTATCTCAATTAAAATATGAATACAGTAGTTTTCCCTTACAAACCTCCTTTAATTTTATATATAATACAACATGCCATATTGTTGTTGGTTCCGACGTCCAACTGCCACATCTAAAAACTGCTTTCCTTTGGAAGAGGGCTGCAGCGATCCAACTAAGGAGGAATGGACTTATTTTGAGTTCAAGAAGCTGACATGTCCGACATGTGAGAAGCTCATGGGCCTTTACGGCTCAGGCCGGAGGGAGAATTGTGAAGGAGGACTCTGGTGCTTTTGCTGAGACCACAAGTAGCCTGACTATGGAAGTCATGGCAGTAAGTAAAGCAATAACATGGCTCGAGACACAGACATTCACTAGGGCATGTTTCCTTAGCGACTCAATGAACATGCTCCAGAGGATAGAGATGGGGGAGATCCGAAGAGAATGGTTGCTGTCTCTGGAACAGTCTCGGCTGGCAAAGATTAGTTTCATCTTTGTGCCAGGGCATGCGGGAGTACAAGGGAATGAGCGGGCTGACAAGCTCGCAGGTAGCGCTACCGTGGAGGGCGAACGCACCATGGACCAGGCTGACATTCTGAATGCTCTACGAGAAGTAAGACTTTTGCGAGAACCAAGTGATGACTGTGAATCTACAACCATGGCCAGACTGCGAGAACAGCAAATTAAAAGAGGGGTGGCCAAACAAGAACACTACGCAGCCAAAGAAGACTGATAAACCAACACAGAACTGGTGCCGTTAGCCGCTACACGCTGCGGGATTTGCTGAGGAGGGGATCCGAGCACTTATGGACTGAATGGTTCGATGTGCAATGAGTATGATCTGTCGACTAACTAACTAACTAACTAACAACATGCCTGCTAAAATATTAACTTTTAGGTCATAAATGTGACAGCCCTACATCCCATTTTCTGCCATCTATTTTTGTTTGGTCCAAACCCACATTTTGTTTGGCACTGAAACTGTTAAGCATTTCCCCTTCTATTGTTACCTCACATTTATTTAGGATTCATCTTTTTCTTTGACATAACTATTTTTTCTGTTTTCTCGATACTCAAGGAAAGTCCTTGTTAATGCAGATTAGACATATTTATAGATCTCATTATATACTACATGTGCAAAGAAGTACAGATTAAAAATGCAAATACTTGTAAGAAGTTAACTCACAAAGAGAAGTGACTACTTATATAACAAGAAGACAGTCCACATGTTTAGCATGTGATGAGAAGGTGAAAGCTGGAGCAGTGGGCATAGACCTACACAGAAAATGTGATGTTGCAGGGCCCAAAGTCCAAGAACCTGAGGCTTGGTATTTTTAATGACACTTAGGGACTTTGCCAAATTGGATCTTTATCAAACTATCTACCTCCCCCGATGTGTCTCCACCTTGACGTGGTGGGGGAGCTTGCGTGTCCCATCGACCCCATTTGCTTGCTGATGGATGAAAAATTACATATCAGACAGCTTATGGGATAGGGACCAGACTAAGAGAGACACAACCTGCTGCTCTGCAGGTGAGACTGAGGATAGCAGTCAAAAATTTAAATCAGGCGCACGAAGGCAGAAGTTCTTGGTCCGGACAAAACTCTTAAGGCTCCCCGTCGAGGGCTGTGGCTGAACGCCCAAAAATAGAGGCGTGATACTGAGCAAGCTACATGCTCAGGTCTGATACATGTTCGAAGGCTCTCAGCTGGGGGATATGAGAGATTCCCGGATGAGAGGGCCAGGCCGTTTCTCGTTCACTGCTGCACGAAGGTAAGGTGCTGAGCCGGCAGCACATGTAGCCTACCTCGTGAGCGAGTACAAAAAGTCAGAAAAGTGCCCCAGTCGAAGGAAATGGTTACGAAAACTGTCTGTATCTAACTCATAGAGAGTTTAGACAAAAGTGGAAGAACGTCTCAATGACACGAAATGGAATGCATGGCGAGCGAACCTATTGCGTGGTCCAAAGTCAAAAGCAAAAGCTTACCGGGTGGATGTTGCTCGCAGTCTGACCGCTCCTGGTATGTGCTTGAGCGACCAGTGGCAAGCATATGCCCAACACATGGAAGTGAGGAACTAAAGCAGCCATGAGCAGGACGTGGCAACTCCTCGGGTCAGCCCAGTCTCAGAGCAATATGTGCCGGCTCTGCAATTATGGCCTCCTTGGATAGCGAGGGAATACCCCTGATCTGCCCCTGCCTTCCCTTGAGGGCCGACCGTGATGTTGTTGATCATTCTATCTTGACCAGCTGAGATGAGGGCGACATCACAACAGTCTAACGTGCCTCGAAACCAGAGGAAGGCTAACTTCATAAAAAAATGCCCGCCGGAAGTCGGAAGTGTCGTCCTACGGGTGGCAAACTAAAAATTGACACTACGCAATTACGTCCGAGTGAAATGTCTCGTCCGAATGTCTCTCGTGCTAGTAACAGCTCTGACTACCTAGTTTCCGAATGCCGCTCTTGTTCGGAACAGCTCTGACTAGGTAGTTTTCCGAATGTCTGTCGTGCCTGGAACAGCTCTGACGGGTGCAACGACAAGCACATGTCCGAAAACTCGCTGAGTGGATACCGTCTGCAAACTTGTCTGGTTTGTGCAGGAATGGCCCGGGCCAAACGAAATGACCAATATATTGAAGTGAGGATGTAAAGCAGCCATGAGCAGGACGTGACGATTTCTCTCGGTGAGCCCAGAATCAGGGCGCTATGTGTCGGCCCTGCAACTACGGAAGCAACCTTGTAGCAGAAAATGCTATGGACTGTCTCTGCCTTCCTTTGAGGGATGACCGTTGTCTTCGACCGTTCAACCTTGGCCAGCTGGGCTGTAGATGGCACCACAAAAGTGAGAGTCTCCCAGGAATGCTACCTGGTCAAAAAAGCACGCTGTAGCCGGATGTGTTGGCCTACGGGTTTCGGCCCAAGGGCGCATAACTGACACACCGCAATCACATCTGAAAAAACACTCCGGATGAACGAAAAGAAGAAAAAGAACTATCTACTATTTCATTACATGAATCATGAGACTGGTTGTTCTACATCATCATCATCATCATTACGTCATTATGGAACCGGTAAAAGGACAGCTTAACACATGTTGAAGGAGTGTACAACATATGCAGAACAGAGCAAACTATTCTGGCCTATTTTGACATTATCAGCATAGCTCCCTATCAACAACACTGATGTGCCCGCATATCTTATAATACAAGACTTAAAAGTACCTACTAATTAATATAGTTTACCCCTCTGACATGTCTCGATCATGTCGTGGTAGAGGGGCTTGCGTGTTCCAATGATCCCAAGAGCTATGCCGACGGTAGCCCTGCTACTGGTAGGGTCTCCCATGTCGGAAAGGTCAAGGGAGAGGTACCAGACCAAGAGAGACAGACCTGCTGCCTAGCAGGTAGATTGGGGATAGTCAAAGGCTAGGGAGAGCATACCCAAAAAATACTTGTCGAAATCGGATGCACAGAGTCACAGGTTTGACAAAACAGTGCAACATAACACAATCCATGATGCCACAAATTAAAATTATTCAATATGGTGCTAATCCCGTGAAGTCCCATCAGACAGTGATAGTGCCGGACTCCCTGCCTCGAGGGGGTCCACCCCATACTACTGGTGGTCACCTTCCCCTGTGCTGTGGAGTCAAGGCACAGAGGAGTAGGTTAAGAGCTATTTACCAAATACCCTGGACGCTCAACATACTACAATGAAATGCCGAAGGAGTTTCTAACAAGAAAGTCTCACTAACAAAGCGTCTTCAGAAAGATAGAATTAATGTGGCATGCATTCAAGAGACATACTTCAATGCCTATCGCAGATTCTCAGTCAGGGGATATCAGGCTACACGTTTCGACCGTGAAGGACACAAAAGAGGAGTTCTAATACTTACACGAAATACAATACCTTGCAGCAGAGTATCTGTGATCTCTGACAACCAAACGGAAATTATAGGTGTTGATATAATGATAATGGCTGTGAAAATAAGAATTTACAATCTGTATAGCCCAGCAGAAAAAGGACCTTACACTCTCAAACATGAAACTAACTGACACAAACTGCATTATCGTTGGAGACTTTAATAGCCATTCATAAAGATGGGGATACCCAGATACTGACAAAAGAGGAGATGAAGTGGAAGACTCGGAAATAGACTCAAATCTCCATCTACTCAACAAAGCGGATGACACACCGAGCTTCTACTCCAGAAGATGGTTTACAACTTCTACTCCAGACTTAGCTTTCTGCACAGGAGACATCCTCCACAAAATCAATCGCCATATGCTTGACCAGTTAGCAGGTAGTGACCACAGACAAATCAAGCTTGTAATGAATATGAAGTATGTTCCACAGGAGCAAAAGCCTTTGCCTCGCTGGAATTACAAACGAGCAGATTAGGACAGATTTGCCATACTAACAGACAAATACTGTGTAAACATAAATACATGATATGGCAACATGAAGCAAATGGTGGAAAGTCTAAACAAAGCAATAATACAGGCGGCCACTGAGTCTATTCCAAGAGTAGCGAGGACAAATTATGAACCATACTAGACTGAAGAACTACAAATTTTGGAGGATAAAGTTGAAGAAGCCAGGAAGACAGCAGAGAGAGCACAAACAACTGAAGTGAACATCTTTCTCTAAGCTATCTCAGCAAAATATAAAAGAACAGTAAATCAAACAACAAGAGATTGTTGGAGGAAAAAAAAACAGAAAACCTGAATTTTGACAGAGATGGAAACTAGTGAAAGCCATGAACAATGAAGGACCCAGAAACAAACAAATAACAAAATTAAACAAGGAGATGCCTTGCATACAGGAAAAAAGGCTGCAAATGCACTAATGGAACACTATGCTATAGTATGTCCCGAAAAGAATGACTTCATTCACGATCAATTATTTTGAAAACTGTCTGTTGCATCGTTATGAAATTTTTCCAGCCGTCTTATATTTATCCCCACCCAAGGAATATGTCTTTGATAGGTCCAAAAACAACTTAAATCATCGAAAGCGGCGACATTTCTTTGATGTTTTGCTGAAAAACTAGTGATTTCTCGCTAACAAATTTATGTTTACAGTAATGAAAGCCCCGCCAATTCAGATGACACACAAGGCGTATCCGGATTCGTATGGGAGTGGGTGCAATGAAAGAAGTAGCTTAAAATCGACAGGGTCGGCTGCATTGCACCGGGTTTTTATCCCATATGGCTCAGTTTCTTTCTGCAGCGCGGGAAGCATTGCACAAAGCACGAACTCTGTACCTCCAGCGATGACCCTCAGGAGTCTCCGAAAAAATGCACTCGTGAAATGAAGGACGCGGCCCAGAATCGAACATACAACCTTCGGAGCCCGAGTCAGACGGCTTGACCACTTCACCAAGGAGAATCCGAGAGGGGTGCAATGTGTAATATTAGTAAAGACAGAATTTACAGAGGCATGGGGTAAATAATTCGTAAATTACAGGAAAGTAGAAGGAATATATTTCTTACCTTATTTTTCATTTCCTTCTTGTTTCTTCAGCTGCTGGTTAATAATGTGTACACAAGTATTCATGTTAGCTTTTTATATTGAGTTCGTGAAAGCTTCCAAATAGCTGTGCGTTAATGTGTGTATGGAGTGACCAGAAATGATACCGCAATTTAGTCATCATGTTTCCATTTTTAAGGATCTGTTCAGCTGTCTGTGTAGTTTGTTCACACGTACACATGGGTGACAGACCCGCTTTAAGTCTTCGTGAAAGATTGTCTACTCTGCTGTTTACTGTTCAGAGACGGAACATGATTACCTGTTTTGCACTATGAAAATAGTTGTCAGTGTCTCTGTATTGGGCTTTCTTCTTAATGACCAAGATGTTGGTCCTCTTTTCATTTAAGTTTATAGATTGATTCGTATGCACGTGTGTTGTCCCCTAATTTGACAATGTGTTTGCTCTCACGTTTCTTGCTATGCCACAATATGTTCCCACCGCAATATTACTCTTCTGTTGGTATTCAATGCGTTTAGTGTGTGTGTGTTTTTTTTTTTCTCAATACAGTTGTTTATCACTGCTGAGGGCTTGCGGAATTGAAAATTCATCAATGTGGAATACTTCTTCTTCTTCTTCTGCGTTCATCCGGATTTTTTTTTCCGGACGTGACTGCGTTGTGCCTGTTTACAGCAGAGCTGCGTTCTTGCGCCGTTAGGCCGACACATCCGACTTCTGCGGGCATTTGTTGACCGGGTTAACCTTCCCGGCAATGTGGAATACAAACTGTTGCCATTGACATTATGCTTGCTTGCTTGCTTGTGTTCGTTGGCTTGAGCTCCAACGCGAAGTCCTGTATGTTGGATGAAGGCATCCTGTTGTCCAACATCAGTGTGATGTCATACAGGACCTGAGTTTTGCGTGAGTATCCGTTGTCCCATGTCTGGCTTATTGGTGTGCAGACTGGTGGTTCCTCGCCATACAGGCAGACACTCTCCGACTTCGGAGGAATCGGCGATCCTACTGACTTTAGCCAGGACCCCGAAGGGACCTGTTGCCCAGGACGCTCGACGAGGACGCGTCAATAGGTCTTGGCCAGTATATAACCCGGCCCTGGTGCCTTGGAAACACCTCTACGTCCCTGACATTATGCTGATGCTGTAATGTTTAGGGCCTGCAATTCATCTGAATAGTTGGAGCAAAATATCCCAGTAAGTGTGTACGTAGATTAAGGTCTGCGATCTGCTCAGACCTTAATCTGTGTCGGCCGATTCCAGTAGGTTGATGATTGCTCTTGGTTGCATAAAATTCAATCCATCCTTTCTCCTGAGTCCTCTTCCTCTTTCAACACATGGTCCTCATATTTTTTCCAGTAACTTTTATCAATATTTAATAGTGCGGACTGGTTGACTGACAGACAGACAGACAGACAGACAGACAGACAGACAGACAGACAGACAGACAGACAGACAGACAGACAGGCAGGCAGGCAGGCAGGCAGGCAGGCAGGCAGACAGATCCCAACCAGAAGCTGGGCGAAGCCGGCCGGGTCAGCTAGTTTATTTATATAATCACGTTTCATGAAAGAACCCCCACTGGAGACACCTCTGAACAATACCATTTAACTCTGCGCTGTTTGTGCCAAAACGAAAACCGCGAGACAATTTCAAAAAAGCATGGATGTGTCTTGCTGAAGCTGTAATACTTTTTAAATGATGGTATTAATCCCTGAGCCATAAATTATATACCGCATATAAACAAACATTGAAATCTGCCGTACAATCTCCAGAACAAAAATTTTTTTGTTGGGTGGACATAATGATAAGGTTATATGCTAAATCTCATCATTTTCCCTCAGTTTGTTACTGAGATATTGAATTTTATATTGGGGCAAAAAAAAAATAAACACACTATAGTGCAAACAACATTGATATTACAACCGAATAGAAGAAAGGAATCAAAGATAAACAGACACATCATAGTAATACAGAGACAATAGAAGAATATATGATGGCAACTCTAACAATGGAAGAAATGGAACAGGCAATAAATACCCTAAAATAGAAAAAGTCACCAGGAAAGGATGGAATCACAAATTAAATGCTAATAGGACTAGGCACTAAAGCAGAAAAGAAACTACTAGCACACCTAAAATACAGCTGGAAGAGATTAATAGTCCCACAGGCATGGAAGGAAGCTATACTAATACCAGTCCTAAAGAAAGGAAAAGACCTGGAAGAACCAAATGGCTATCGACCTATCAGTCTCCTTAGCTGTGTAGGAAAATTAAAAGAACGCATTATCAATGGCAGGCTAACATGGCATCTGGAAGAAAACCAACTCATAACACCACACGAAGCAGGATTCAGAAAGTACAGATCCACTAAAAATCAAGTAACCTATATAGCTCAGGAAATAGAAGATGCCTTCCAAGAGAAAAAGTACACACTAGCGGTCTGGATAGATTTAGAAAAAGCATTTGATAAAGTATGGAAGGAAGGACTGAAAGTAAAACTGCAAAAAATGCATGTTTGTAGGAAAATGTACAAATGGATTAGCCACTACATAGAGAACAAAACTGCCAGGATAAAAGTACAAGGACAAACCAGCAAAAAGATGCTGTTGGAGCAAGGTGTCCCCCAAGGGGGAGTTCTTTCACCAACATTATTCCTAGCATATATAAATGATATCATGGAAAATATTCCAGCCAAAGTACACACATCCTCCTTTGCAAATGACCAAGCCATATGAACATCTGAAAATATATTAGTACAGCTATCAGCAGAATACAGCAAGCCTTATTAGCGCTAGAGGACTGGACGAAATCATGGCTAGTGAAGATAGAACAGGAGAAAACAACATGCACAGGGTTCTCCCTCTCAAATAAAACTCAGCACCCTAAGCTGGTACTGAATGGAAAAATATTGCGCCATGAAGAAACTCCAAACTATTTCGGACAGTGGTTCTCAACCTTTTTTGGTCCGTGCCCCCCTTCACCATACTTTTCAGAACGTCATTCCCCCCCCCCCTTTTCCTATAAAAAATGTTGCCCGTGCCCCCCTTCACCATATTTTCAGAACGTTATTCCCCTCCCCCCCCCCCTTTCATATTTCCTACCTAAAAATCCCCCCACCCCTACACAGTATACGTCAAAAATGGAAGGTAAATATGTTAAAACAGGTTTAGACATCCACATAAAACGTGATTTTTGGGTCTACTTACTTTATAAAATGAATTTTAGAAGGATGAGATGTGCATAACTGTAAATTATGAAGGGAAAAGCAATATCAAGTAATCGGTTCTTGTATTAACGTGATCTTGAAATGATCGTCATTTCCTCCCCCCCCCCCCCCCCCCCCCACGAAACCCTAAAATTTCCCAGGGGGGAGGGGGGGAATTCCCCACCGGTTGAGAACCACTGATCTAGGAGCACCTTTGATCATCTGACATGGAAGACACAGGTTGAGAAAAATCGAACAAGAGCAAGGCAAAGAATGGCAATCATGAAAAAGTTCTCAAGAAGTTATATACTGGACGGGTGAGGCCAGTAGTGGAATATGGCATCGCAGCTTGGGCAACAGTAGCTAAGTCAAACTTTAGAAAAATAAGTAGAGTCCAAAATCAAGGAATGTGGATTATAACTGGAAGCCTGAAGACAACGCCTATTAACGAACACTAGAAAGGATCACTTGTTTACAACCAATGCAGGATAGAAGAGATAGCAGAGAACAGCAACAAGCAGAAAAATTTAGAAGATTGACAGACCACCCTATGTATAAGAGGTTTAATGGTTTTGGAGTAGCAACTTTGTAGACACTGCAAAACGAAAGATTAGGGCAGATCCTATACTTAACATATCAACAGTCAAACCATTTACAATGCACACAAGTTCCCAGCTTGGAGACCAGCAACTGCCTGAGATGATAGAAAACATTCCTGGTATTGAGAAAAAGAACACTCAGAATGAAACAAAAAGAAGAAAAATAACCCTAAACTACATAAAAGAACATTACCTAAGCAGCAATTGGACCCATGCATATACAGATGGATCAGCCAAAAATTCAATAGAAAATGGAGGAGGAATTCTCCTAAATTTAAAAAATGGAGTGAAAAAAACATAGTCAGTGGCAACTGGAAAATTTTCAAGTAACTTCAAAGCAGAGGTAAAAGCTTTGAAAACTGCAGCAGAAATGTTCTTGATGGAAGAAAATAAAGAGAAGTAAATAGCTATCTTCACAGATGCAAAGTCAGCTGTCTCAATACTGAAGAGCAAAAACAGCAAAGATTAGCAGACCTAAGTGCAGCACTCCATGGACTATGTCAGAAATCCCAAAAAGTTGTAATACAGTGGATCCCATCACATTGCAGTATACCTGGAAATGAAGAGGCTGACAGACTAGCAAAAGAGGGCATACAATTACCTCAGCCTGACATAGACAGTACCTACAATGAGGCAAAGAGGTTTATAACAAGCACTTATAGAACCAAATGGGAATCAGAACATCCAGGCCACCAGAAAGATGATGCATATTACAAACTCGACCGAAGAGAACAAGTAGCAATCTTCAGACTCCACACAGGACATAACATGCTGAAATACCACTTGTTCAATAAACTAAAGATAGGAATTACCGCTGAATGTAATTGTGGAACTGGTAAAATGACAGCTAAACATTTGCTGCAGGAGTGCCCAATATATGCAGAACAGAGAAAGATATTTTGGCCCACACCTGCTTCATTTGAGGACAAGCTCTATGGAGATATCAACAAGCTCAAGTTGACCACAGCTTACATTAACTACATTCAGGTTGACATCTAAAGGTGCATGAAGAAGTACTTAGACTGCCACACTTCATACCACAGATATGTCGGTAGCAAAAGCGTCCCAGAGGCATGAAATGGAATATTGCTTGGCTAGCAAATCCATTACGTGGAAAGTCCGAATCAAAATCTCATTGTGCGGGCGACATCAAAGGTGGAAAAAGCGTCTCAGTGGCATGAAATGGACTATTGATTGGATAGCAAATCCATTACATGGAAAGTCCGAATCGAAAGCTCACTATGTGGGTGTCATCAAAGGTGGAAAAAGTTTCCTAGTGGCACGAAATGGAATAGTGCTTGGATAGCAAATCCATTACAAGGAAAGTCCGAATCGAAAGCTCACTGTGTGGATGTCATCTGCAGACTGTATTCTTCTGGTTTCCGAAAGAACAGCTTGTGGTGAACCGAATGCCTAATTTACAGAAGTGAGGCTAAGCAGCCATGTGCAGGACGTGACGATTCCTTGGGTGAGCCCAGTACCATAGCGCTATGTGTCGGCTCTGCAATTATGGAAGCCTCCTAGGATGGTGGGGAATGCCCATGGTCTGCCCCTGCCTTCTCTTGAGGGCTGACCGTTATGTCTTCGGCTGTTCTACATGGGCCAGGTTGGATGTGGGATAACACCACAACAGTGAGAGTGAAACGTCTTACGAAACCCCTGGGGAAGGTTTACCCAGTCAACAAATGCCAGCAGAAGTCAGATGTGTCTGCCTAATGGCACAAGAACGCAACTCTGCTGTAAACAGGCACAACGAAATCACATCCAGAAAAAAACTCTCCAGATGAACGCAGAAGAAGAATATATAGTTTAAGAGTTTTCATTCTTATTACTTAGTACTTTGTTTGTTTTGTTGGTGTTGCGCTGTCAAATGAATTCTGTTAATCTGTTGTGTACTTTTGTGGGTAACTAGCGTTTATTTAATTATACATTATTAATTATTAATGTGTCTAAGGCTTAGTGTTTAGTGACTACAGTTTCACAATTGCCCGACATATTGAGTCGAGGGTTTGAAGTCAGATTGCAGGTTATTTAGGAGCAGATCGCTTTGTGTTGATTTCATGGTATGAGCGTCGGCCTTTCAGAAAGCAATGGCAAACTAGTTTTAGTATCACATTATCAGATCTTTTTTACAAGACGTTGCAGTCAACACCAGCATTTTTGTTTAACTGTTGTGGTGTATTGGCAAGTTTACGTGCAGCAGTTAATGGCAAATTTGCCTAGTACGTAACATTGCCTAGTAGATCACAGTTAGCCTATAAATGCTGGGGTTGATTGCAACGTCATGTAAAGTATAGTATATAATATATAAATATACGACGGGTGTGTGACTAACTCGGGGTGCAATGCAAATCAAGGAAGAAAAAGTTTAAGAAGATTGGGAATACAACTTAACTGTTTTATAACAATATTTCAATTAAAACATAAATGTTATACAATATATATATTATAAGATTCTTACTTTCAATACGCCTCTTTTTCGCCTTTCCAATCGGCGTTCGTAGCGCGGAAACTATGACGATATCGTCTGGTTTGTTCACAAACACCGGCAGGCTTCCTGCTGCTGTGGGCTGTAGACCAACAATATCTCGTACTTCTCTAACTCTGTCGGTCGTGTGGCCGTCTTTTATGTGAGACGAAATCGTACGAAGCCTGTCTGCCATGGGTATGTTATGTATGTAGTTAAGTAAGTATATGATATGGAGCGTACTACTTCGAATGTTTCTACAAGATGGTACTGATGTACCTTGTTCTTTCGTTTTTATGGTAAGGGATACGTTACGTACTTTGCCCTGCCATACGAACAACCTTTCACCTTTCAACTTATATATAATATTCTATGACCTATTTCATCTAAAATTATAATGGTCATAAAGAACTGGATGGTAAATAGTCATTTATAGTGTCCTTCCCATGTGGTCTAGTGGTTAGGATTCCTGGCTTTCACCCAGGCGGCCCGGGTTCGATTCCCGGCATGGGAACAGAATTTATTTATTTTTTTTTGCTTTTATTACAAATAAATCCCCTAGTAAATTTGAGTAATGAAGACGAATTATTTTATAATACTTTTTATAACCATCATCTTCCACGTCTGCCGTCAAGCGTCGTGGGGAGGAATAATTTGCGCTCCAGCGCCCATATTATAATTTGAATTTGTATTATTTCCTTCTTTCTACTTGTTTTGCACACAATCTTGAATAACCTTTTGATAGACAGCCATGAAGATGTAGACATATTACTGTAGTATATTATAGGATCAACAACAGCGGTCAGATGCTGGTGTTGACAGCGATGTCCTGTAAATAGAATATTGCCCCGGGAAGGTTAACCCGGTCAACAAATGCCCGCAGAAGTCGGATGTGTCGGCCTAACGGCGCAAGAACGCAGCTCTGCTGTAAACAGGCACAACGCAATCACATCCGAAGAAAAAAAACTCCGGATGAACGAAGAAGAAGAAGAAAATTGCGGGGGGTGGGGGGGGGGGGGCAATTCTAGGCAGTTATATAGCTGAGATGTGTCTTTACACTTTAACAAATCAATTATTTTTTTTGGCAATAGTTAGTAAGTTAATTAAATTAGTTAGTTAGTTAGTTAGACGACAGATAATCCTCATTGCACATCGAACCATTCAGTCCATAAGTGCTCGGATCCCTTCCTCAGCAAATCCTGCAGCGTGTAAGCGGCTCACGACACCAGTTCTGTGTTGGTTTATCAATCTTCTGTGGCTTCCTACGTAGTGTTCTTGTTTGGCCATACCTCTTTTAATTTGCTGTTCTCGCAGTCTTGCCATGGTTGTAGATTCACAGTCATCACTTGGTTCATCGCAAAAGTCTTACTTCTCGTAGAGCATTCAGAATGTCAGCCTGGTCCATGACGCGTCCGCCCATCACAGTAGCGTTACCTTCGAGCTTGTCAGCCTGTTCATTTCCTTGTACTCCCGCATGCCCTGGCACGAAGATGAAACTAATCTTTGCCAGCCGAGACCGCTCAAGAGACAGCAACCACTCTCTTTGGATCCACCCCATCTCTATCCTCTTGAGCATGCTCATTGAGTCTCTAAGGAAACATGCGCTAGTGAATGTCTGTGTCTCGAGCCATGTTATTGCTTTACTTACTGCCATGACTTCCATAGTCAGGCTACGTGTGGTCTCAACAAAAGCACCAGAGTCCTCCTTCACAATTCTCCCTCCGGCCTGAGCCGTAAAGGCACATGAGCTTCTCACATGGACGACCGACCCACCTGTGTAGATGACAGCACCACCGTCTAACGAATTCTCGAAAATCAAAGCTTGTACTTCCGCCTCCACAGCAGCCGGATTTTAACCTGCTGCCCTTCACCTTCGCCTACCACGCTGGCCGCGTCGTCTTGTTTTGTTGACTGCCGTACCATACGAAACACACCAAATGTTCCGCCATGTTAAATAGACCGAACACCACAGAACACAGAACCGCCTCCACAGCAGCCGGATTTTCTTGTCTGCATTTTCTGTCTAGTTGGATGCAAACTGAAAAGGACGTACAGAAATCTGTTGGCACTTGTACCCACTCCTCGCCAGGTTCTAAGTCCTCAAGTGCATATACCTGTTGAAGAATGTCTTCTGCTTGATCTATCCACGACCTTCCTCTCTTTAACCTGCTGCCCTTCATAATTTCACTATGAAGTGGATGTTGGATGTTTGTAGTTAACTCTGAGGTAAGCACGTGCTCTGCAAGTTTGTATTCTGTGTCCAATGGTTGGAAAATCAAGCAGGTAGCGCATCACTCTACATGCTATATCTCTTGTACATCCAAGAATAATGCGCATAGCTTCGTTCTGTATCCCTTCCATCCTTTCCATCTGCTTACGGCTGATAGTCCAGATCGCCATCACATACTCAAAAACAAGACATGACCAGCCCCTCGTATAGAAGACATAGGTGGCGCTGCTCACAGTTTGCTGGCGCCATCACCTGCATCGCAGCCAATCCCCGCTTAGCCTTTGTTACCACCCGGTCTCTGTGCTCATTATAAGCAAGGCTTCGATCAAAACGTATCCCCAGGTAATTCATTGCCTGCGTTCTTTCCACAGTCTCTGAACACAAATTTACCGTTGGTGTTGCAGTGTTGACAATATGGATTATTCAAAGAGAACCATGTCCACTGTTGCCTTTGCTGGGTTGACCATTGCCCCTACTTCAACACACCAAGTACTTATGCGACTGAGTTCGGTTTGTAGTTCCACAGCAACCTGATCTCTATCCTTACCTTGACGATACACCAAAACATCGTCGGCATATGACAGTGTCCTCCCCGGTCCAGTGGTCTGCTCGCTGGTGATTCTCACAGTGTAGGCGTTGAACAGCACCGGCGATAATGGTGATCCCTGTGGTAGGCCAGGATATATTGTTGTTGGTTCCGAAGTCGAACTGCCACATCTGAAAACTACTTTCCGTTGGAGGCTGCGGCGATCCAACTAAGGAAGAAAGAACTTATCTTAAGCTCAAGAAGCTGAAGCATTAAGAAATCCAACGGTACTCTGTTGTACGCATCCTCAAGATCAATCGCTGCAAGCAAATGTTTCAATGCTTGAGTGGAAACCTTCATAGACGTCATGGGCAAAAACTGCTGCATTGATCCAGGTTTCTCTTTTTGGACGGTACCCTACCCAGGGTAGGTGGGAAAACACCTTGCCTCTCTAGCTGGCTTGATATGTTCCTGGCAAATTAACTTCTCCAGCAGCTTGCCTATTGTATTCTGCATGTTATTACACGATATCCCTGAATTTTTGTGTGGTCTTTGCAATAACACATTAGAAATTATAGCTTTTTTTTTTTTTTTTGCATATCCTTTACAGGACATTGCTGTCAACACCAGCATCTTTCAGCTGTATGTTGATTTCTTGGCAAGATAACCCTCAGTAGTTTGCCATTGCTTTCTGAGCGGCCGGCTCACATACCCCGCAAGTTATCGATGCGATTCGAACCACCGCTGATTCTTACCGTCATCACGTTAACCCACGAGAGCATACGAGATTACGGAGAAAAGTCATAACCTCTAAGCCACGAAGCCGGCAAATTATAGCTAGTAATCGCAATTTTGACAATCAACGGACCTGAGTGTACAGGATGGAAGCATCATCATCAAGTGCCATACCGGCTGGCGCAGGCATTCACAGATCCCGATAATTGGTTTTCTGGATCAGCTTCCCCGTTGATATTCCTCCATGTCACCTTCACAATCAATCAAATATCATTTCTCTTGATCTGCCTCTGCCTCTCTTCCCCTCGATCTTTCCAGTTGTCACGATGTTCTCTAATGCCTCTCTTCTCATCCATTATGTGCCATGCCGATAAGCGTGGGCGGTCATGTTCTGCCATCTCACTCGATCACCAAAGTCGTGGATCAGCTCCGTGTTTCAATCTCGACCATGCCACATGGCCAAGCCATCCAGGTATTACATGACCCCCCAAAAAAAGCTGTTTGCCTCTTTCTTATTGTTGTATATAATGTTCTAGTTTCATTAGCCTCTTTCAGGCAGTTTTTGTTAGTTACTCTGCCAGTCCAAGGAATTCGCAACATTCATCTCAGGAACCACATTTCTGTCAGCTTCCAGTCTCTTCCTATTTGTTCATTTACATTCCAAGAGTTGAGTTGAGTTAAGAACCGACATCCATGCACTCAGGACATTCCCATACGTGCTCCGTCCTCTCATTCAATAGCCAGCAAAGAGTCATACTACTAATCGTTCCCACCGCTATCTGATTAAAAGTTCTCCTGGTCTTCCCTCTAAGTTTTGAGATTCTTCCAGAACCCCTGCCGATCCCCCGCAATCTCATTCTTTCCACATTTGGGTTCTCAATATGTTCCCCTGCCTTCTCCACCTGGTCCCACAAGCGCACGACCACCTCCCCCTTGTCTATAGACAATCTACCACCAAGAGGTGCATTCCCTGCTAGCCCATCAGCCTGTTCATTCCCCTGCGACCCTGCATTTCCAAGGCAAAATATCCATGCAATTCTCACAATCTGTGACCTCCGAAGCGACGATAGCCATTCCACACGAAATATTCCTTACAATGTCCAACAATTGTTGTAAATCTTTTTCATTATCCGCCATCAATAATGTGTCATCTGCATAGCGTATATTGCATATTGGATGGAAGCAGCTGAATAATATACAACGTTATTTACGTTCTAAATATTGTCGCTGTTCTAAAACACTGCCGCCAACACCAGCAATAATACACATTCGGTACAGAATGCAGGACACATTGTTGGATGTAACAACATTCAGAGATGGACTAGAAGAAGCCTACGTAAAGACACATTGAAGGCACGAGACAGTAGGGGTTACAGACTCATTAAAGCCGGCCGACAATGCGAAGATGGCACATAATGATGATGACGATAGAATTTATGAAATATAAACACAGAACAGCACTAATAGAATAAATGAACACGTTGAATACGCTTCTGGGAGCTTTTAAACGGTTGGCATCATATTTTTGTCACTTGAAACGCCATGAAAGTTTGGAAAGAACAATAATGGAGGGTATATGCCTAGAAAGAGAGGAAGAGGAAGGCCAAAGAGAAGATGGGTGCAAAATGTGGCGGGTGATCTCCAGGTGGGTGTATCGGACGCGGGACATCTTGCTTATAATTTATCGTCCTTGACTTGTGGATGTAAATTACTAGTACCTCTGAAGTCGGAGTGGGTTCGTCTGATGGCGAGGGACACTGTTAATATGGAAAACTAATCCGCACGCAGACCGCTAATCAACAGACCTACAACAATTGTTGGACACTGTAGTAACAGAGAGTGCAAAGAAAAGACTCTCCTTGAATATCAAGAAAACAGCAACAATGGTGATATCAAAGAAAATGGTGACACCAAAATGTGACATAGAGATAGAAGGAAAAATTCCTAACCAAGTGGATAATTTTAGATACCTAGTGACATTTATAACATCAGATGGAAGATGTACAACAGAGATTAAGAGCAGAATAGGGCAGGCAATGGCCGCATTTAAGAAAATGAAGAGTATCTTGTGCAATAGGTCACTATCACTGAGTGTAAGAAAGAGAGTGCTGAAATGCTATGTAGAACCAGTTTTGCTGTATGACAGTGAATCTTGGAATGTAAATGAACAAATTAAGAAGAAATTAGAAGCAACAGAGATGTCGTTCCTGAGACGAATGTTGAGAATTCCTTGTACTGCCAGAGTAACTAACGACGACTGCTTGAAACAGGCTAATGAAACTAGAACACTATATACAACAATAAGAAAGAGACACACAGCTTTCTTTGGTCATGTAATGAGAAGAGAGGCATTGGAGAACATCGTGACAACTGGAAAGATCGAGGGGAAGAGAGGCAGAGGCAGACCAAGACAAATGATGCTGGATGGATTGAGACGGTGGCACGGAGGAATATCAGCTGCAGAGTTGATCCAGAAATCCAAAAGACCGAGATCTGTGGAGAGCCATGAACGCCTAAGCCAGCTGGCAGGGCACTTGATGATGATGATGAATCCACACGCGCCGGCTTCCTGGCCTAGAGGTTAGCGACTTTTCTCCGTAATCTCGTATAGTCTCGCAAGTAACGTGACTACGGTGAGAATCAGCAGTGGTTCGAATCACGTCGGTAACTTACGGTGTATGTGAGCCGGCTGCTCAGAAAGCAATGGCAAACTACTGAGCGTAATCTTGCCAATAAATCAACAATCAGCTAAAAGATGCTGATGTTGACAGCAATGTCCTGTAAAGAATATGCAAACATTATTTTTTAATCCACACGCAAAATTCAGTCCAGCACTACTAGAAGTTCAAAGCTAGCGAGCGACAAAAAAAAAATATCCCCCCCCCCCCCCCCCCCAAAAAAAAAAAAAAAAGTAAAGTAGAAACAGTAACTGTAGATTCTCACACATTCATGCACAGAATGTTATGGCGTGTTATGTCGAACAACATTACTACAAATTGGGCATCCCTATACGATCTCGGTACTCGGATGCAGTAGTAGCCATCCCAAAGTATCGCTGCTCATTGTTCACGTGAGAAGTTAGTTATATCTTCTATCATGATATCATTGACACGCTCGATCAGGCTTAAATCACAATCCGTGTAGTCAGGACAGGATAAAAGTCTCGTTAGTATCCGCCAGTCTAGTCCTTACTGTATTGATTATTTGATATAATTTTATAAGGCATGCTAATGCTTCTTCTTATTTATATTGATGCATTATACCGATGCAAATGAGGCTCGAAGGGATTCTTCTTTGTTGCGGTGAATTAAAATTGAAGTACCGCATTATTTACCAGCAGCTTTGCGCACTCACTGTCTTTTTTTTAAAACCCCAGGTTGTCTGGGTGAGTACATCCAGGTGAGTGATGTCATTTCAAACACATAAATTAGTATCGTGTCTGATCCAACACCTATTCTTCGGGAGTTCATTCGATAGTGGCTATAGTATGAATAGCTAAGTAGTATAGACATATAATCTCTTCAAGATCTTACTACAGCAGCTGCCATGGGTACTACTAACTTAACAGACAGCACGCGTGCTCTGTCAACTGACTGACCACCATTCGGGGATCAACAGACACATCAGTTTCCCGTGAGGTAATGTCACGGTATATACTATATATATATATATATATATATATATATATATATATATATATATATATATATATATATATATATATATATATATATATATATATATATATATATATCTTTTCACTACACCCAGTCACTAGGACTGCTCACTGTCTCAGAGAGTCAGCTGGTGAAGCTAGAGCGCATACAGAACGAAGCTATGCAGGTCATTCTGGGATGCACCAGAGACACCCAAGTAGTGTGTATGCGTTACATCCTTGGTTTGTCGACTGTTGCAGGTAGGCTCAATGTGATACAGGCGAAGACATACCTCAGAGTAGCTGCAGACACAGATCACCCTTTGCATGAGGCGCTGGAAACAGTTAAGGGTCAGCGACTGATAAGAGGGAAATCATGGATGGCTCAGGCGGAGGATACGATCAGACAGGTGTGCATCTCGGAGAACATTAGGCGAGGAGAGGAGTGGGTCAAAGTGCCAACGGAGCGGTCAGACTTGTGCAGAGTCATAATCACATTGAGCCGGGAGTGCAGGGTGTGGCCACTATTGGTGTTGGAACTTTTCGCTGGTTGCTGAGGATGGGGACGGAGCGCTTATTAGAATGCCCCGAATGCTGTGATGTCGGTTCTTAAATCAATCAATCAATCAAAGCTACACTCAGTCAGTATTCTGAAATAATCAGGACACGCCCATTAGTGCCCTGTCTCCTCGACATGTATCATTTACCATTGTATATTTATTTATCACATACGTGAAGTGTATGAATGTTAACTACCAATCGACCAGACTGGTTACACAACCAACACACATTCTCGCAACTAATATGCAAAACAAGTTCTTTTTCTTCTTCTTCTTCTTCTGCGTTCATCCGGAGTTTTTTTCCGGAAGTGATTGCGTTCTGCCTGTTTACAGCAGAGCTGCGTTCTTGCGCCGTTAGGCCGACACATCCGACTTCTGCGGGCATTTGTTGACCGGGTTAACCTTCCCGGGGGTTTCTTAGGACGTTTGACTCTCACTGTTGTGGTGTTATTCCCCATCCCAGCTGGCCCATATAGAACAGCCAAAGATCCTGGCCAGCCCTTAAGGGAAGGCAGGGGCAGACCATGGGCATTCCTCGCCATCCAAGGAGGCTTCGATACTTGCAGAGCCGATACATAGCGCTCTGGTACTGGGC
This sequence comes from Cepaea nemoralis, assembly GCA_014155875.1. Classification (NCBI taxonomy): domain Eukaryota; kingdom Metazoa; phylum Mollusca; class Gastropoda; order Stylommatophora; family Helicidae; genus Cepaea; species Cepaea nemoralis. Next base: position 254,811 of record JACEFZ010028249.1, read on the forward strand.
TCACCCAAGGAATCGTCACGTCCTGCACATGGCTGCTTAGCCTCACTTCCGTATATTGGGCCTTCCGTTCACCATAGGCTGTTCTTCCGGAAACCAGAAGTATGCAGTCTGCAGATGACATCCACACAGTGAGCTTTCGATTCGGACTTTCCATGTAATGGATTTCTTCTTCTTTTTTTCGTTCATCCGGAGTGTTTTTTCAGATGTGATTGCGGTGTGTCTGTTTTGCGCCCTTGGTCTGAAACCCGTAGGCCAACACATCCGACAATAGCGTGCTTTTTTGTCCAGGTAGCATTCCTGGGAGACTCTCACTTTTGTGGTGCCATCTACAACCATGCTGGCCAAGTTGGAACGGTCAAAGACAACGGTCATCCCTCAAAGGAAGGCAGGGACAGTCCATAGCATTTTCCGCCATCCAAGGTTGCTTCCATAGTTGCAGGGCCGACACATAACGCCCTGGATCTGGGCTCACCGAGGGAAATCGTCACGTCCTGCTCATGGCTGCTTTAAATCCTCACTTCAATATATTGGTCATTTCGTTTGCCCCTGGCCATTCCCGCACAAACCAGACAGGTTTGCAGACGGCATCCACTCAGCGAGTTTTCGAACATGTGCTTGTCGCTGCGCCCGTCAGAGCTGTTCCAGGCACGACAGACATTCGGAAAACTACCTAGTCAGAGCTGTTCCGAACAAGAGCGGCATTCGGAAACTAGGTAGTCAGAGCTGTTCCTAGCACGAGAGACATTCGGACGAGACATTTCACTCGGACGTAATTGCGTAGTGTCAATTTTTAGTTTGCCACCCATAGGACGACACTTCCGGCTTCCGGCGGGCATTTTTTAATGAGGTTAGCCTTCCTCGGGTTTCGAGACTCTTGTTTCGGCTTCCACACAGCAAGCTTTCGCTTCGGGCTGCCAAGACAGGCGTTCCATTTCGTGTCAACGAGACAATTTTTCACCTTTGACTACACTCATTCCATGAGTATGGTTACAGACTATGGGACGTCTGCGGGACGTGCGACCGAGGTGTTTTTCCACCTTTTGTACCCGCCCACGAGGTAGGCTACATGTGCTGCCGGCTCAGCACCTTACCTCCGTACGTCTGTGGGCGAGTAACGGTCAGGCCCTTTCATCCGGAGATACCTCATATCCCCCAGCTAAGAGCCATCGAACGAATCTGCGCCGAGCATGTAGCGTTCTCAGCACATCATCACAATTTTGATGTAGGTTTGTGTCGGCCAGGCTCTCACTTCCGAGAGTTTATGGCTTAGAGACGTTCGGCCAAACACCTTGGATGGGAGCCTTAGAGGTTATGTCCGGACTGAGATTTTAGGGATCGTTTGCCTGATTTTGACTGCTATCCTCAGTCTTACCTGCAGAGCAGCAGGTTGTGTCTCTCTTAGTCTGGTCCCTATCCCACGAGCCGTCCGATATGTAGTTTTCACCCATCGGCAAGCACATGGGGTCGATGGGACACGCAAGCTCCCCCACCACTGCATGGTGGAGACACATCGGGGGAGGTAATGGATTTGCTATCCAAGCAATATTCCATTTCGTGCCACTAGGACACTTTTCCACCTTTTATGAAGCCCACACAGTGGGCTTTTGATTTGGACTTTCCACGAAATGGATTTGCTATCCAAGCAATATTCCATTTCATGCCACTAGGACACTTTTCCACCTTTTATGAAGCCCACACAATGGGCTTTTGATTCGACTTTCAACGTAATGGATTTGCTGTCCAAGCAATATTCCATTTCGTGCCACTAGGACACTTTTTCCACCTTTATTGAAGCCCACACAGCGAGCTTTCGATTTAGGACTTTCCACATAATGGATTTGCTATCCAAGCAATATTACATTTCATGCCTCTGGGTCGCTTTTGTAACCGACATACCTGTGGTATGAAGTGTGGCAGTCTGAATACTTCTTCATGCACCTTTAAATGTCAACCTGTATGTAGTTAAAGTAAGCTGCGGTCAACTTGAGCTTGTTGATATCTCCATAGAGCTTGTCCTCAAATGAAGCAGGTGTGAGCCAAAATATCTTTCTCTGTTCTGCATATGTTGGGCAATCCTGCAGCAAATGTTTTGCTGTCATTTTTCCAGTTCTACAATTACATTCATCGGTATCTCCTATCTTTAGTTTATTGAACAAGTGGTATTTCAGCCTGTTATGTCCTGTGCGGAGTCTGAAGATTGCTACTTGTTCTCTTCGGTCGAGTTTGTAATATGCATCATCCTTCTGATGGCCTGGATGCTCTGATTCCCATTTGGTTCTATAAGTGCTTTTTATCAACCTCTTTGCCTCATTATAGGTTATGTCTATGTCAGGCTGTGGTAGTCGTCCGCCCTCTTTTGCCAGTCTGTCAGCCTCTTCATTTCCAGGTATACTGCAATGTGATGGGATCCATTGTATTACAACTTTTTTGGATTTCTGGCATAGACCATGGAGTGCTGATCTTAGGTCAGCTAGTTCTGTTTGTTATTGCTCTTCAGTATTGAGACAGCTGACTTTGCATCTGTGAAGATAGCTATTTGCTTCTCTTTATTTTCCTCAATCAAGAGCATTACTGCTGCAGTTTTCAGAGCCTCTACCTCCGCTTTGAAGTTACTTGAAAATTTTCCAGTTGCCACTGAATGTGTTTTTTTCACTCCATTTTTTAAATTTAGGAGAATTCCTCCTCCTCCATTCTCTATTGAATTTTTGGCTGATCCATCTGTATATGCATGGGTCCAATTGCTGATTGGGTAATGTTCTTTAATGTAGTTTAGGGTTATTTTTCTTCTTTCGGTTTCATGCTGAGTGTTCTTTTTCTCAATACCAGGAATGTTTTCTATCATCTCAAGCAGTTGCTGCTGTCTCCAAGCTGGGAACTTGTGTGCATTGTAAATGGGTTTGACTGTTGATATGTTAAGTATAGGATCTGCCCTAATACTTCGTTTTGCAGTTTCTACATAGTTGCTGCGCTTCAGTCTTCCCTTTCCAAAACCATTAAATCTTTTGTACATAGGGTGGTCTGTCAATCTTCTAAATTGTTCTGCTTGTTGCAGGGCTCTGCTATCTCATCTATCCTGCATTGGTTGTAAACAAGTGATCTTTTCTAGTTCATTAATAGGCGTTGTCTTCAGGCTTCCAGTTATGATTCGCATTCCTTGATTTTGGACTCTACTTATTTTGTTAAAGTTTGACTTAGCTGCTGTTGCCCAAGCTGCAATGCCAAATTCCAGTACTGGCCTCACCCGTCCAGTATATAACTTCTTGAGAACTTTCTCATCTGCTCCCCATGTTGTACCAGCAAGCTTTTTCATGATTGCCATTCTTTGCCTTGCTCTTGTTCGATTTTTCTCAACCTGTGTCTTCCATGTCAGGCGACGATCAAAAGTGACTCCTAGATAGTTTGGATATTCTTCATGGCGCAATATTTTCCCATTCAATACCAGCTTAGGTTGCTGAGTTTTATTTGAGAGGGAGAACACTGTGCATGTTGTTTTCTCCTCACTTATCTTCACTAGCCATGATTTTGACCAGTCCTCTAGCGCTAATAAGGCTTGCTGTATTCTGCTGTTAGCTGTACTAATATATTCTTCAGATGTTCATATGGCTAGCTCATCTGCAAAAGAGGATGTGTGTACTCTCGCTGGAAAGTTTTCCGTGATGTCATTTATATATGCTAGGAATGATGTTGGTGAAAGAACTCCTCCTTGGGGGACACCTTGCTCCAACAGCATCATTTTGCTGGTTTGTCCTTGTACTTTTGTCCTGGCAGTTCTATTCTCAAGGTAGTGGCTGATCCATTTATACATTTTCCCACAAACATGCATGTTTTGCAGTTTTACTTTCAATCCTTCCTTCCATACTTTATCAAATGCCTTTTCTAAATCTATCCTAGTGTGTGCTTTTTCTCTTGGAAGGTATCACGATGTTCTTAATGATAAGTTCATGATATGGTCGTTGTCTAGGTAACGATACTCCTGGTGTGTCAATTGAGCTCTCTCACTGTCTTACATTATGACTCACCCCCGCAGTGCACATTCACCAGTCAGTAAACAAGATCGATTTTGGCGCACATAATACTTTAATACAGAAATAACACAGACCCACGGAACATATTTATATATCCAGAAACAATATATATAATCCATAGAATATCCATATCCTCCTCACACCATTAACACGCACACATCACTGTCTTCTCACGGCCTGCTTAATGTCAAATTCCCAAGACAGGTAATCCAGCTCCTATCCACAGCTGGACCTCACACATCACAACCCACACACTGGTTCTAGTCTCCACTAGCTATCCAACCCACTTTGGGTTCAGGCCTCTACTCACTATTAAACCCACTCTGGGTTCAGGCCTCCATTAGCTATCCAACCCACTTTGGGTTTTAGCCTGCCTTCACAACTGGGAGAACAACACAACACAAGAACTGACCTACAGTCAGTCTAAACTCCCACGTCCTCGACAACCGATCCGTTTGGCGCCAAAACATCAACTGTCCAGAAGTCCCCTGACTTCACACGAACCGAACCTCAATAGGTCTCAGCTTCCACTGCCTAGTCAAAGTTTTCCTCTGTCCTTTACCCCTGCTGTCTAGCCCCTCCCTGGGCCCCCAACAACATTACACCCCAGCCTAAAACTGTCTCTCCCCCCATCCATCCTGGGGGTCTCTACTCACCCTCACCATTATTTCTCATGGTTAGTTGTTTTTCTCGTAGTCTTGCTACAAAGGTCACTCACCTCAATGTCAATGACCCAGGCATATGTCAGAAGGACTCCTCTATTTCCTGAGCTATATAGGTTATTTGATCTTCAGTGGATCTGTACTTTCTGAATCCTGCTTGGTGTGGTGTTAAGAATTGGTTTTCTTCCAGATGCCATGTTAGCCTGCCATTGATAATGCGTTCCATTAATTTTCTTACACAACTAAGTAGACTGATAGGTCGATAGCCATTTGGTTCTTCCAGGTCTTTTCCTTTCTTTGGGACTGGTATTAGTATAGCTTCCTTCCATGCCTGTGGGAATATTCCTCTCTTCCAGCTGTAATTTAGGACTGCTAGTAGTTTCTTTTTTGCCTTAGTGCCTAGTCCTATTAGCATTTCATTTGTGATTCCATCCTTTCCTGGTGATTTCTTCTTTTTTAGGGTATTCATTGCCTGTTCCATTTCTTCCATTGTTAGATTTGCCATCATATATTCTGCTGCTGTCTCTGTATTAGTATGATGCATCTGTTTGTCTTTGATTGCTTTCTTCTGTTCGATTGTAATATCAATGTGGTTTGCACTGGCATAGTGTTCCATTAGTGCATTTGCAGCCTTTTTTCCTGTCAGCAAGGCATCTCCTTGTTTAATTGTTATCTGTTTGTTTCTAGGTCCTTCATTGTTCATGGCTTTCACTAGTTTCCATAGTTTGTTTCCATCCCTGTCAAAATTCAGGTTTTCTGTTTTTTCCCTCCAACAATCTCTTGTTGTTTGATTTACTGTTCTTTTATATTTTGCTGAGATGGCTTTGAGAGAGATGTTCGCTTCAGTTGTTTGTTCTCTCTCTGCTGTCTTCCTGGCATCTTCAACTTTGTCCTCCAAAATTTGTAGTTCTTCAGTCCAGTATGGTTTGTAATTTTTCCTCGCTCCTCTTGGAATAGACTCAGTGGCCGCCTGTATTATTGCTCTGTTTAGACTTTCCACCATTTGCTTCATGTTGCCATATCGTGTATTTATGTTTTCACAATATTTGTCTGTTAGTATGGCAAATCTGTCCCAATCTGCTCGTTTGTAATTCCAGCGGGGCAAAGGCTTTTGCTCCTGTGGAACATACTCCATATTCATTACAAGCTTGATTGGTCTGTGGTCACTACCTGCTAATTGGTCAAGCACATGGCGATCGATTTTGTGGAGGATGTCTCCTGTGCAGAAAGCTAAGTCTGGAGTAGAAGTGGTAAACCATCTTCTGGAGTAGAAGCTTTGGTGTGTCATCCGCTTTGTTGAGTATATGGAGATTTGAATCTATTTCCCAGTCCTCCACTTCATCTCATCTTTTGTCAGTATCTGGGTATCCCCATCTTTCTGAACGGCTATTAAAGTCTCCTGACAATAATGCAGTTTGTGTCAGTTATATTCATGTTTGAGAGTGTAAAGTCCTTATCCGCGGGGCTATACAGATTGTAAATTCTTATTTTCACGTCCTTTATCACTATATCAACACCTATAATTTCCGTTTGGTTGTCAGAGATCACAGATACTTCGCTGCAAGGTATTGTATTTCGTGTAAGTATTAGAACTCCTCCTTTGTGTCCTTCGCGGTCGAAACGTGTGGCCTGATATCCCCTGGCTGAGAATTTGCTATTGGCATTGAGGTGTGTCTCTTGAATGCATGCCACATCTATTCTATCTTTATGAAGACGCTTTGTTAGGGAGATTTTCTTGTTATAAACTCCTTCGGCATTCCACTGTAGTATGTTGAGTGTCCTGGGTGTTTGGTCAATAGCTCTTAACCTACTCCTCTGTGCCTTGACTCCACAGCACAGGGGAAGGTGACCACCAGTAGTCATGGGTGGACCCCCTCGAGGCATGGGGCCCGGCACTATCACCGTCCTGATGGGACTTTGCGGGATTAGCACCATAACGATTAATTTTGATTTGTGACATCATGAATTAAGTTACGTTGCACTACTTTGTCAAGCTTGTGGCTTAGTGCATCCGATTTTGACAAGCATTTGTTCGGGGTGCTTTCCCTAGCCTTTGAGCGTCACATTAAATTCATATAACAAAAAAAAAATTTAACTTAAGAATGTCCTTCCACACACCATCCATTATTTTTAATGAAAACTGTTTTTAATCACCAACATGACTGTAGATAACGTCTTTAAACATAAAAAGATGAGTTAGAAAATTTTCACTATTTAAATAGATGCATTATTTTTATGAAAACTTTGAAAATGCCTTAAAGATTATATCATTATTTATTATAACTCATATGCCTGTAAATAACTGTAGACAAAGAGTTTATAAATCTTTGAAAACAATGCAACAATCTATACATAAATATATAGCAATGCTTATTAAAAGTTATGCCCCTTGAAATAACTTTTCTTAAGTTAAGTCCCCTCGCTATATATAAATGATAATGTAAATTTAGATATTAAATTTTAGTAAGTAAATAGCTGATTGTACACTAACAAACTATGACAGTTGGCTGCACGTGAATGAAAAGAATACATGTAGAAAATGTCATCTACATCGGATCGACCGTTATCGAACGCATCAAATACATCCCTACACACATACATACATCGTCTTTTATATATATAGATTAGTATTAGTTGTGTCAATGCATGCAATATCATTTCGTTACACAGAAGTCAATCCATTTGCATTATAAAAACATTTTCATGTGAAATTCGCCCAACGTTGGTGTCCTAGAAGCCATCCACTCTGCCTTCATATTGTCACGGACTCTTGCAGAGTCCAACTTGGAAATGATTGACACTCAAACACTTAACTATATCAAAACGGAGAGTGAACACTCCTTCTGACTGCAAACATTAGAAATGCAACCATTGCAGCGTTAAAAAAAAAATACCGTAATACTCATTTACAGGGACTTTACGTCTATTAACATGAATTCGTCATATAAGGACAGCTTGATGTGGAACTAAACACATCAAATTCAATTATAACAAAAAAGCGCAAAAATAATTACGTTGTCGGCAGGATTCGAACCTGCGCGGGAAGATCCCAATGGATTTCTAGTCCATCGCCTTAACCACTCGGCCACGACAACTAACAAAATTAATTCATATTACTAAAGTACTTATGGAAAAATAAACATTTCTAAACAGAAACTATAATTTCTCAGTATTGTATAAATATATGACTTGTTTCATATTATACTTACAATGTCATGTCTATTAAACAACCCTGATATTTTACAGCGTCTTATCAAGAGTAACATGTTATTTATAAATAAAGAAACTGTATCTTCCTGTAGCATAATATCCGACGCGCATGCGTGAAACATGTAGTAGACTATTCTGAATAAATGGTTCTGGCAGGGTTTCGTGTTCTCGGAATTAGCAGAAACTTTAATGAACATTTCACAAATGGCCTGCTTAGCCAGATTGAAAGAGGATATACGTGTTCTTGAAACGCTATTTCCCCGGGCACACAATCGGTTTCAAGTACTTGCGGCAACCGTGGACGAACTGACATGTAGATTTATTGGCAAGAAGGGAGAAAAATACGACGTCCAAGCTCACATAACGGTATCGGAAGTAATTTAGTTAGACTTGTGTTCACAGATGGAGTCTAGAAGAGTGTTTCATGTTTATTATTTTGATATTTCAATCTGTTAGTATATATTTTAGAAGGAACGTTAAACGAGGAGTTAATTTTCTAAGTAATTGCCACTGTATGCAGGTTATGAAGTACACAAGTGTTAGCTTATTTTGTTAATTAAATATTTATCTTTGTGTCTTACCAATTTTAGATTTTGTTATGATTTGTCATTTGATTTCATTCTGTCTTCATGATGTTTTGTTGTTGTCTTATGTTTGTTTTTAACTTTACTTATGTAGATTCTGGAATTGCCTCTATCGTTTGCATGTTTGTTTAGTGAAAGAATACGTTATGACTAATAATTAGTAATGATATGATATGACTAATTTACTAATTGACATAACTTTTCTTGTAGGCCACTGTTATTGAAATATAACAACAGTGTAAATGTTCAAAATGTATTTCTTGTTTACATGCCAGGTTTATATTATCTTTCCTTAATAAAAAATTGTTGCATTTGCTCAGGAAACATACCCACAGACAGCCCCTATATGGTTTAGTGACAGTGAGGATGCCAATATAGTTGGAATAGTTGGGGAGCTTTCCAACACAAAACCAGAACAATTTAACGTAAGTTTTGCTTAGTTTGATTGTGCCATTCCCTATTTTGTTTTTAAATGGGCAGGCAAATTCATGACAATCTGTTATAATCTTAGCAAAAGCTTTGAATTCTATGTGGTTTCCCCGTCTTTCACATCCGTATACGAGATTGTTATTCCATATTGTATCTGTATGTGATACCTTATTATATGCTGATCTGCAGATGAGCTGATCAGTATTTATTATAATTATAGTTGCACCTCAGAAGCTCATCTGATGTCTATTTCTTGTTCAAACTGCCATTGGAGTGTGCATTATTAAGTCATAACATATTTTAGGACATTTTGCATAATAAGGTAGAGTGGTCAGTTTCTTTCCTTTCCTTCTTAGAATTACCTAAAAGTGCTTATTTTATCAGGTAGGGTTGATCTCAGAGCTGTACTCACATATAAAAATTAATTTTGCCTTTGCTAGGGATTGAACTGGGCCACCATCTTGGTAATCAAGTGCACTAATCACTATGCCACTGTGGCTTTGTTTATAGTAAAAGATTGATTAAAGACAGAGATATATAGTAAATTTCCCTCTTGCTGGCTTTGTCTGTAGCAATAGATTTATTAAAGACTGAGATAGTAAATTTCCCAATTGTTGGCTTTATGTAAGTTATTGGTTAGACATTACTCTTTAAAATATATTTATAATCTAAACTTAATATCTTTAAATCATATTAATATTTGTTCTGATAATATGTTGTTGACAGTTGAGTCCTAATGATTCTTTAACATATCATAATTAATGGGTCACTCTGTCATGTTTGAAAGTTAACTGTTACAGATTTGGTATGGTAATCAATTTCCCACACAGTCTGTGTCTTATTTAGAAGTTATGGGTTAGAGATTTATTATGATACATAATGTACCTCTCAGTCTTTGTCTTGTTTAGAAATTACTGGTTAGAGATTTAGTATAATAAATAATTCGCCACTTGCCTGCCGTTGACTTGTTTAGTAGCATAGTAACTAATTTATCACTCAGTCTTTGTACTGTGCAGTTATTGATTTAAGACGGGATCATTCATCTGTATTTACTAAGTAGGGTATCTATCTTTGTAACATTATTGATCATGCCTGCATAATCTATATTTTACAGATATTGAATTCCATTTACAGAACAACTAAAAAGGCTTGATTAAAGAGACTGAATTCTAGTTACAGAACTACTGCTACTTATTTTTCTATCCTTTATCCCCCATAGGAGTAAAGGCTGTCAAACAAACCATTCCAAGCTGTCCTGTCTTGTCGTGTCTCCTGCAGCTTCTTACATGTTTTCCCAATATTCGAAATCTCTGTCTCTAATTCTCTCTTCCATGTATATTTTTGTCCCCCTATATTTCATTGCCCTGTGAGTT